>PVIR01011990.1:0-45865 GCA_004026965.1 Petromus typicus | reverse complement strand
GCCCTGAGCTCAGCCTCCAACTCACATCACAATCCTCCTGCCTCTGCCTCCCGAGTGCTGGGATTACAGGCGTGAGCCACCACGCCCGGCACTGTGGTATGGGGTACTGGTTGCTGCTGGGTGTGGGTCTCCACACCCAGTATTGTTATGTGGTTACCGGGGAATCGAACCCGGGTCCTTGCGCTTGCGAGACAGGCGCCGGAACCACTGAGCTAACTCCCCGGCCCTCTTATACTTATTTATGCAGATAAAGTCACCTTATGCCCCTTGTTCTTCTCTGAGCTTTTCTCTGGCTTTTCCTTTCTCAGCAAAAGCCAGCTTCTGGCCCCTAAACAAGCATAGCTTGCTATCCCCCTTTTATTTCCTAAAAGCTTCTCTCTACAGAGTTCTTCTCTTTCACCCTTACCTTAGCTAGCTCGCCCTTAAAGAGGGGATATTTTTCCTGGAAAACAGCTATTTTTTTCTTCATTGGATTGAAAAAAGAGGCATGATCAGTCTTTATTTTTGAAAATTTCCTGTTCTGGATGCCATGTGCTTTTCTCCACCAGCGTGTTTGTAATGGTTTGTGTTCTGAATCTGACCAGACAGAGTTCCCAGATCTCACAGAGCAGGCTTATGCATAAGCACACACACACTGTCATCAATGAACAAATCTGACCACACCCTCTGTGGCCAGGAATTTATCCTGGGCCATCACCTAAGTCAGGTCTTTACATTGTTGAAATGATCCTCGGTTAATCTTGCAGTTTGGGTCTTTCTGTTTCCCATCATCCACAATACAAGAGGTTTTGTGTCACTTTATTTAAACCTCTATTTGGTTTTTTTTTCATCATCTTTAATTATTTGTTTTGCCTTCTTATTGTCCATAGGATAAAGACCAAGTTTTTCCAATTCAGCCGTCAACTTTTGCCATTAAGCAATATGTCAGTCACAGGAAGCAAAAACAAAACAGTACAGAAAAAAAAGGAGCAAACAAAATAACGGAAATGATCGCTGCCTTCCTGGAGCATGTATTCCACAGTGATCACTTTAATATAATCACAAAGGAGGGTAAGGCCAGGGAGGAAACTCGAGGCCGCAGCTATATAACATGGTGGGGACATTCAAAGACCAAACTTGTGCAAGGGTTAGCTAGGTGGAAAATCAGAGGAAGTGTTCAACACAATAAAGCATTGTTGTGTACAGAGGTTCTGAGACAAGGAAGACTTTGGTGACTTTAGGAGCCAAGAGGCCACCAGGGCCGGAGAGCTGGGAGTGAGGTGGGGTGTGGATTTGACACTGGAAAGAGAAGCAGTCAGGTTTAGATTTCTGTGTGTAGCAAGAGGCCAGTGATGGGTTTAGGTGGGGGTGCGAGCAGGGTCTGACTTCAGTGTGTGATTTTTGACTCCCTGACCTGCTGATCTCAGAGTACGCCGCTGCCCAAGCACCTTGATGCTTTTGCTGTCATGCCTCTTCCCTCATTGATGGACACCTTCACCTTTATCATTTTTAGAAATCAGCCTGGCACAGTGCTTGTGAAGTGGACATTGGAACCACCTCCCTAAGTGGCTCAGTTCTCTTTTGCAGAAAGAGGACTGACAGGGCTCTTACAAAGATAGGAATAAGGTGGCTTGGACCAACCCATGATAACCGCTAGAAAGTGTTTGGCAGTGTTGTTTTTGTTCCTACAATGAAAACTCACTTGGAATATTTTTCATACTCTCTTATGTTAGCAGGCATACTCAGTTACTTCTGCATGCCCACATTACCATGGTTCTTCTTCGTCACACTGCTGTAGAGATCATTGAATATATGCTTTTCTCCTCTGACAGATAGTGAGTTTCTTAAAAGTCGCAGGTGATCTCAGGCATCTTGCATGTCTATCTATCCTTCCTTCACTGTGCAACTTTGGTACATCATGTAAGTCGTCCGTGTTGGTTTCCTCAACTACAGAATGAGGGGAACATTGACTATTTTAAGGGTTCTTTGTATTGATTTTAGTTTGGTGAGTATGGCACCTGGACAATAGTAAATACTTAATAAATGTATGTTTTTCTCTCTTTGTCTTATAATTTTCTAATAATAGAGAAACAAGTAATCAGTGAATAGCCTGGTCATTCTTTTATTGATGGCTTAGGGGTAATATGAATAATTAGGATTTTATTAATGAATAAATCAATAGAACACCCAAGAGATTAAATGACATGCTTTCATTAAAAAAAAATTGTACCTATGATACTGAACAGACATATCCTAATTTTAAAATTCACTCAAACGATGTTTACCCTGTAGTGTATACTTCTAAATCGAGTTTACCTTATCATATATTTTTAAATCAAATTTGCCTTAGCATTTAAAAAAATAGCATAATGACCTGAGCTCAAGTTTAATACAATTTACTTTTCAAAACAGTTTGAAAGTCAGTAAAGTAGAAAATTAAAAGCAACCAATTAGAAAAGGACTTCTCACTTAGGGTTTAGTTGCCTTATTTATTAAATTTGATAAACTAGTAGATTAAATGATATCTAAGACTCCCTTTTAGCTCTCAAATTCTGTGGTTTTTTTAAATGTCTAATTCTGAAGACTTGTACATTTATAACAATTTAAGATGCTAGATAAAATCCTAATGGTGCAAGAGAGTGAAAGTAAAGAAATGAATGGTTATCAGTCTGGAGCCATGTAACAGGGGAGCAGACAGTCCTCCTACCTCAACAGTAATTGAGTTTCATAACGCTGACAGTGAGTCATCAAAAAAGGTTAAATTTGGTTCAACACACTCTCCTTAAAAGGCAAGGAAATGTGTAATGCTTCTTTAGAAATATTATTTTATTTTGTATTCAATTTAAAAAGCAACTTCTGTTATTTTGAAAATTCATATATATGTTTTTCCTTCCTTTGTGTTAGCAAGCACTGTCATTTAAGGAGGTACAAAGATCTGCCACAAAATAGATGATTACTTTTCCTGCATACTGTTACTCTTCTGTTTCCTAGAATTCATCCATAAAAATGCTGTCATTTCTGTCATTTTCACTCTTTTAGTCAACAAGCATTTATTACTCACATGCTATATACAGGCATCATTGGCCAGTGATAATAATACTTTCTCTTTCTGAAAGGTGTTCACTGTCTATAGTGGAAGATAAACATGTAACTAGAGCACAGGAAGATGTGCCCCAACGTTAGACATAGGTGTGTAGTACACAATACAGCACCTGAATCTACTTGGGTAGAGGCGAGACATAGAGACAGAAAAGCCTTCTTAGGAAAAAATGTTTAATTTGAGTTTTAGAGTCAGTAGGAATTTTCTAGATAATACTAGAGAAAGGAATTTCAGGGGAAATAGTAGCATCTTAATTGAGCATTAAATTTGAAATATCTTGAACAACTGGAGAAAATGAAAGGAGATTCACATCCTTGGACTAAAAATCAGGGTCAGCATCACAAGGTTGAATGAGATAGTACTTTTGTTCCAGGCTAAGGGGTTTAGACTGTGTTCTATGTGCAACAGAGGAGAGACAGTCTTGTTTGTGTTATAGAAAGACAAATCCTGAGCTGGGCGTGGTGGCTCATACTGTAGTTCCATCAGCTCCAGGGACTGAGACAGGAGGATCTCAAGTTCAAGTCTAGCCTAAGCGAAACTATGAAACTGTGTAAAACTGTGTCTCAAAGTAAAATTTTTAAAGAGAGCTGAGGATATTGTTCAGTTGTAGATTGCTTGCTTAGTATCTATAAGGCCCTAGGTTCAGTGTCCAGCCCTAAAAAAAGAAAAGAAGGGAGGAAATAGGACGGGAGGAGAGGATGGAAGGACAGAAGAGGGAATGGAGAAAAAACCAATCTTGTGATAATGTGGAGAGTAGACTGGATATAAGCCAAAGTTAGAGGAATGTGGAACAACTTGTGATTGCATGAGTCTGTCCAAGGGATGAGTAGAATTTGGACAGAGGTGGAGTTAGTAGAGGAAGGACAGGAGGGAAGGAAAACAACCTGAAAGAAGTAGAAGCTATAGATTTAGAAGTCTACATGGGGATGAGGGGGGTTCAGGTCAAAAAGAGGATGGAAGTGGATTCTTTCTGGCTTTCTGTCCCAGGTGACTGTCTAGGTGACATCACTGGTAGGGGGAAGATTTAGGGGAGACCTTAGCTTTCCTGACATAAGCATTATGAAAATAGTTAATTCTTTACAAACCACAGTCACAGTCTCAGAGTGTCAAAGAATAAAGTCATGGGCTGGAGGTTTAGCTCAGTGGTCCTGATGCCTGACTTGCAAGCACAAGGTCACACATTCAATCCCCAGTACAAAGAAAAAGAAATAAGAGGAAGTTAGGAGGGTTTTTATTAAAAATAAAGAGAAGTAGAAAGGCTCTTGGGATTTCCATATGGCCCCTTGGTCCAGACCATTTTTTGAATAGTTGGAGGACAGAAATTCCCCCCTTGTTTCGTGGCCACCTACCACAGGCAACTCTGAATGCAAAATGAGGCTGTCAAACCCAGTTACTCAGGATATAGGGTTTGAGGGAAACAGAGAGGGGGCTGCGTCCCACATGCCTGCAAAGTTCAATCTTTTTTTTTTTTTAGGGTTTTTTTTTTTTGTTTTGTTTTGTTTTTTTGAGATAGAGTCTTGCTTTGTAGTTCAGGCTGGCCCTGAGCTCAGCCTCAAACTCACATCACAGCAATCCTCCTGTCTCTGCCTCCCGAGTGCTGGGATTACAGGCGTGAGCCACCACGCCCGGCACTGTGGTATGTGGTACTGATTGCTGCTGGGGTGAGTCTTCACACCCAGTATTGTATGTGGTTACTGGGGAATCAAACCCGGGCCCTTGCGCTTGCAAGACAGGTGCCAGAACCACTGAGCTAACTCCCCGGCCCCCAAAGTTCATTCTTAGTCCACATTCCTCATCACTGTCTATTCTTATTTCATTCTTACTAATAGGACTGACCACCTAACTCTGTCTCAGACCCTTTCTCCAGCTAGCTGCCTTACTTAGTCATCAACTAACAAAATACAACACTTTTTACACTACCCCCTCCTGCTTCCACTATCATTGTCCTGGAAGAAAATGCATGGCCTAAGCCAGGAGTGCAAAAGCCACAATGCAATACTCGGTAGTAAGTACAAGGAGAGGTGTCCACAAATCAGTGACAGACCAGAAAGAAAGAGGAACTTCCTGGCCCCTGGTTTGAGTTGCTGTCCTTGGCCTTGCCTGCCTTTGTGTTTCTTCTTGCATGAGACAATATGTACATGTTGAGATACAAGCATGTGTATATATTTAGAATCAAAATAGTGAAAAGTGATTGATGTGTTGTAATTTTTTTCTTTGCGTTATATTAATCACTTCCATGTCACTGCAACATAATGCCCAATACCCACAATGTAAAGAAGGAAACATTTATTCAGCTCACAGTGTTTTGAAGACTCAGGCCATAGTTAGCTAGCTCCAAGGCAGAGAGAGCCTGGTGGACAGCTGTGTGCCCCATGCCTTCCAGGAGCAGGGAGAAAGGAGAGCCAGGGACAAGAATGCCCCCTTCCATGCATGCCCCGGTGACCCCCGCAGTGGACAGCAGGTCAGTGAGAGCACGCCATGATCGTCACCTTCCAAACACAAGAGACCTTTGGAGAACATTTATATCTAAGCTATCACCGCATTCCAAGAACAGATGAGCCCAAAAAGCGTATTTGAGTATTTATATGTTGAATCTAATTGGCTTCTAAGGTCTTTTTTGTTGTTGTGCATTGTAGGACAAATTATTAAAGGAAAAACTTCACCTTTCCTTGTGGACTTCTTAGAATGCCAAAATTCTAATAAATAATGTTCATATAAAGATAGGACCTGAACTTTAAATAAATTGCTTAGGGAAATCTTACTGACCTTCCAAAGAATTACTAGATACTATGTTTTATATTTGGTGAAAGCTTACTTAGTTTTATTTTCTATTTACCACGATAAATATTACTTAATCTTGTCACTGGAGAAGAGACTGGTTCCATAGTTCTTTTTAAAAGGAACATACTGGCTTTTTCTTTAGATGTTAGGCTCGGTGACATATCCTGGTGAATCTGGAACCTCACCCAGACTCGGGCTTTGCCATGTGCATTTGTGTCTGATTCCATATTAAGACATTACATCAGAACTGAAGGCTCTGTGTGGTCTCCAGATCTGTACTTTTTAAAGAAGCAGTGTTGCTGTGCTTCTCTTGTCTGCTGTAGAATATATATGGAATTCATCCCAGCACTCTTTTTCGGGCTGACATCAAAACACCACACATTACTTAAAATGGGAATTGGAGGGGCTGATTTCTGATGGTTAATCAAAGTGGTTTTATGCTTGGAAATTCATCTTCTAACAGCTTTTATCATCATAGCCATAGAGTTATGAATTTGATGCTATCAAGTCACTTTCCATTAAAGATGCTTTACACAGCCTTCAAACACATCCCTGAGGGAATTGGGGAGGAAAAATACAAGTACTGTAGGACAAGTAGGTCACAGAGTGCAGCACCATCAGAGGGAATGCGGGGCAGGGCTGCGCGTCGGGAGACTTTAGTTCTATGCATAGCTCTCTTCAAGATTCAGTCCGTGACCTTGGGCTACTTACTGAAGAGTTCTTGCCTCAGTTTTATCTTAGGTGAAATGGGGCCAGGAGGGGCCTGTGACAGCTTGCAAGTGTGTGTGGAGTTCACAGACTAACAGACCTTCCCATCTGGAGATCCTTCCTAGTCCTTCACCCCAACCCTCAGTGAGTCCCAACCACATCATTTTCTGAAAAGTTTTTCTCACTGGCTGAATAAATGATGACAGTGGATGTTACTTCCCATCCTGTTTTCAAACATTTTTGGTTGTCAGGAAATTCATCTTGGGAAATACCCACAACAGGTAAAACCACAGTGGCAGGAAGTAGGCTGCAAGTCAACTGAGACAGGGGAAGAGGAAAGTGGGGAGTCATGGCTCAATGGTAGCAGAGTTTCTGTTTGATATGAAAAGACTTGGAAATAGATAATGACAGTAGCACAACATCGTGTCTCTAACGGGTGCTTGTAAATTATATACTTAAACTGGCAAGTTGTTTTTGTTTTGTCTTGGTTTTTTTGTTTTTTGTTTATTTTTGAGACAGGATCACTGTGTTGCCCAGGCTAGCATTGAACTGCCAGCAATCTTCTGCCTCAGCCTAATGAATGCTGGGTTTACTGATGTGCCCCATCACATCCAGCCCTAGAAAGTTTTTTTTAATCACAGGTTTTAGGGAGCATGGTTGTTGCTGTAATCTCAGTGCAGACTGAGAAGGCAGACTGTATTGTCTGAGTTTCACAGCAGAGGTAACAAAAGCTTTAAATCTGTGGATCAAGGAGGAGCAGCACAACAATCTGAATGCTGGCCCTAGACCTGCAGACTGTGGCAAGTCCATCCCTGCGGTGGAAACAGAGGTCTTTTCATCCTTTGTGATGTTCTTCGCACTGAGTGCTGAGCTAGCCTGTGCAGAGGAAGACAAGGCATAGCTGCCACCACTGTGCACTTTAAAACTGAGCCAGTGAGGCCTGACACGGCACTAGCTTTCTTGACAGCTATAACCCACTGTTAATTCATACAGAGCTGATCATTAATTAAACCTACTACCGCCACATCTGTTTCACAAATGCTGCTGTTAAAGCAAATTCCTCTCATTTCTCCACTTGGATGCATTCTAGATTTTTGTACAAGATGTTTCTTATTCACCACCATATAAATACATATTATTGCTTTTGACTGACTGTCCAATCCATTACCTTTCCTTTGACATCAGTTCTGGCACCTAACATATTGGTTGTTTCTTCTTTCTTAATACTATGTTAATAGTATGTCAACTTGTCCTTTGATTCCCTTATCCAAATTATTGATATAGATACTGAAAAGCCTGAGACATACAGACCTACTTCTTTCTTCCCACTCGGGAATAGCCATCACTATACACTGTGCTTCCTCTGGGCCAGAGATGGTGTAAGTGCTCTACACATATTAACTCACCAAATCTGCACACCAGCCCTATACACCAGCCGTAGAAGGCATTATTGACTATAATAATCATTTCATATGTGGTGAACTGAAGAGAGGTTAAACAAGGCTCAAGTGGAGTCAAGATTCAAACCTCTTTTTTCTTAGTTGGCTCATACTAATTATACATATATGGAGAATACGTGATTCATTACATGTATAAAGTGTATACTGATTAAATCATGGTCATAAGTACTTTTACCTCTTCTTTTTCTAAACTTTGAACTGAAGGCAAATTTCTTATCTTCAAAATTTTCCTAGAACATATACTTAATAGCTTCTAAATGATAGTCATCCTACTGTGTATCTAATACAATGTGTTTTGGTACCTGTCTTCCAACTTCCCTCCATGCCCTGCCTCTTCCCAACCTCAAGAATTCACTGTTCTGCTCTCTTCTTTGAGATCAACAAGCCTTCATTCAGTTTCCAGATGTCATATTCTTAACACCTCTGCTGTGGTGCTGCTACTGTCAGCCAGGACTCCAGTCTGTATTGGAATAGGGTAATGAAAGGAGCTACGTAATACCTAATCAATGAGGTCGCCACCGTGACCATATTAGACCACCGGGGGCAAAATGGTATGATATTCCAGGCCAAAGCATTTGTGGCTTGGTGTGTGCATGTCTTCTACCAACACATTGTCTGTTTGAACCCCAAACTCTAGACTCCTGTTCTTTCCCATGCCCTCAAGATTATTTCTTTTCTATTTTTACCCGGCAAATTTAGGTACACTTGTTCCCTATTACCTCTGCAATATGTCTGAATGTCTACCGCATTTTAAAATGCATTTCAACCATAAGCATCCAACAGGCATTCACAGTACACCTGGAGCAGATTACTCTGGGTGGTGGAAGGAAAGACTGGGGAAGAGAGTATCGTCCCCCTCGGCTGACTGCTGAGAGGAAGCGCCATACCCTAGGTGTCCTGCAGATGTCGAAGGGTGAACGGGAGTAGCAAGAATGTCTTAAAATGCCCGCATTTTAATGCCCGGGAGTGAAGAGAGTAGCAAGAATGTCTTAAAATGCCCGCATACATATCTGAAAACTGTTTTTGTGCTTTAGATTAAGAGAAGACTAGTGAATTTGTAACATCCTCAGCCCTTACCTAGATTAAATGGGTTGTGGTAACAATTTAAAAATCCCAGAAGCTTATATAGCAAAGAAAGTTTATTTTCTGTGTTTGTCTGTGTGGGATCACAATGCATAACCTTTAATCCATGTCATTATCACTATAGGAGCCTGAGTGGAATAACCTGTCTGAGATATTAATGCTGAGCTCACTCATGGAAAAAGAAAAGAAAGCAATAATTTCCCTTGTCTGTCATTTCTAGTGATTTTTCCCATACTACCAATTCAGTCGACTAATCCGGTGCTTCCTTCCACCTATTTTCTTGAATGTGTGGATCCTTTTAATTACTCTAGCTTAACAATTCCATTATTCACCTTTAAGTCACAACTTTAATTGTTATTCATATTTCTTTATAGTTCTCCTTTTCTTCAGACATTCATAAACAAGGGAAAGAGCTTCAAAATTAATTTAGCTAATTTTACTATTCAGAAATATTTCGCTATCCGTTTAAACCATTTTAGCTAAGCTATATAATTACTTAAAAGACTACAACAAAAAGGAATGTAAAGCTATTATTCTCATGCTCTTTACTATATAATTTACAGGTTAGGATGAATGACTCATTGCTAGCCTTGACAGAAATACCAGCTTGTTTCTATCTTCCTACATGTAGTAGCAAAGTATATCATACCATACAATTATTTAATTAAAAAATAGCAGGTGCACAATACATTGTAATGAAATAAGCTTTTAACCATCAGGAACCTTCTAGAATGTCAGTATTATAATAAGAACCTTTCCTTTGAGCTTTCATAATGAAAAGATCTTTGACTTTTTCAAATGACTTTTCCCTCAGCCAGAATACGTTTTCCAGGTCATCTCTTCCAGACTGCCAAAACAATAGTGTAACACTGGTGTAAGAGGTCTACAGAAAAGAAAAGACACTGTGGCCACTGACTGATTTTTTTTTTCATTGAATTGGATTTAACCTAATCAGACATTTATGGTGATTTACTGAAAGTGAATTATGGAATTAATTACTTTGGAATAAGCTACAGGATCTTTTTCAGGGTTTTGGGGGAAAAAAATCCTGCTCATCTGCTTGAGCTCCTTGGATAATGACTCAGCTGGTGCTGCTGTCTTCTCTCACATACTAGGGCTGGACATTGGCATGCATCTGAGGGGCAGCATCCGAAGGCTTCTGCAGGAGGGTCAAATGCCTGAGCCAGGGCAACTGAGTTGAAAGAACAGGAACAGATGGCAAATATACAGTGGAACTGACTGAGCTAGAAATGTTTTTTAACCAAACAAGGAGGATGCAGGAGTGACAAAGAATAGTAAATCTGACCACTTTCTCTTAGAAATTATCGCAGAATTGTTGGCACAATCTGTAAAACTACAAGTAGTAACTACATGTGATCATTTATGCAAATATGTGTTTGGCTTTTACAATTTCAAATAAATACATGTAGCATTTTAAAAAATGTCCCTGAAGCCTAAGATCCTGCCCCACCCCCACCATTTATTGAGCTGAAAGTGTGTGATGTGGATTTTCACTCCTTTCCCTGAAGCCTTTCCTATTCTACTCAATTGTCTGAGCTCAATGCTCTGCTAGGTATGAGATCCCCTGGAAAAAAATCCAGGATGTGGAGCTGGGGATTCCCACTGACAGCATCCTGTTTGTGGGACATCAGAGCCAAGAGCCTGCCTTGCTTTGCTTTGCCCACACTACAGTTTTACGTAAGAATCCTTTGTCATATGGATTTTGTATTAAGAATTATGGGGAAGAAAATGTTTCTTGACCTCCTTTTAAATGCCATGCTTCAACTGCACACAATATGCCCAGCACTGTTCAGATGGTGAGAATCCTTAGTGACATTTGAGGGGATTCCTTACCCACCACATTTCCTTGAGAACCAAAATTCTTAAGCTTTTGCCAGCCTTCCAAGCACCCAATGGAATCCCTGCTCATATGTGTTATTTTGGGTACATCAGTATGTTTGTCATTTTCTCCCTGGAAACGGTTTCTCACACCCACATTGCAAGTGTGTGATCTGTGATTATATCGCCTGCTTGTTTTCCGTGTCCTCTGCTGAAAGTGAGGTTGAGAACATGATTCAGCTTAGGGAAATGATACGAAATGTGGTTGTTAAAGTAATCTTTCAAAAGCATCTTTTTCTGCATGTGCTGTCACTCTGCTGGTGTATGCACTGACCTCCCTTGCTTGAAACAAACAGGTTTAACTAGTAGGCTCTTAAAATCATGGTTTAGGATAGACCTAGTACATGCCTGCTTGTGGGCTTTGGATGTCATCTTACTTGATTTCTAAGAGGAGACTCTTCTCTCTTTTTGACAATTGAGAAAGCATGCCACATAGAGCCTTTGGTCGGTGATTGATCCTGAGTCATATTTTCTGTCGTCTTTTCTGCGTCTTCTTTTTCCATTTGGGTATTTGGCATTACAAAGTAAGCAAGGGGCCCTACTGTTCTGTGCTAGTTGGTGAGCTGAGTACTTGATATCCTGGTATAACACATGCCATGTCATTACACAGTTGAAATTCTGACCCATCTAGAATTTGGGTGGGTGGGTGGGGGTGGGGAATAAGATGGAAGGCAATTTTTTTTCCTCCAGATGACCAGTATTACTCCAATGTATTGACCAATCCATCCTTCCCACCCAGACTTAACATATCAGATTTCCATTTCAAAATTGTAACTGAAGGTAGAAACATAAGAACTGTTATAAGAATAATCTTTCTCAAATAGAAGAAAATAGACATCTTTTCTGTTTCACTTCTGTTGAAAACTGAAGTTTAAACACTTTGGCAAAAAAGCTCCAAAACAATAAGGACAACAGTAACAAGAACCACTCTTCTGTAAAGTGAATAACTTAGTAAGTCAGAGAAACCAGAGTCTGCATTATTCTGAAGAACAGGAATACTCGTCTTAAGAAAAGCTCATGAGAAGTTCTGAAAGGAGCTCTGATCTTGTTTCCAAAATGGCGACCTCTGCTGAAATTAGAAACTGCACATACTGCTCTGCCCCAGGGTACCCTACACATCATGCCCCTGACATGGGCTTCCTTCTTGAGTGACTCCAAAACCCCACTAGTTAAGGAAAAAGATTTCACACAACTTTAAGTTTCTTAGATATAATCTTAGAGAATATCTAACTGCTTAAACTTTTATCTTTCCATTGTTTCTCAGTGGAGGAACAAAAAGATTTCTAATTATAAAGTCTTTCAATGTCCAACTGACCTTAGGATAAAGTGAATTCACTGGGTTGCATTTTATTGTTTGAAGATAGATATTCTTAAGGATCCTTCTGACTGGCAAGTCTTGAAAATTACCCTTTTTTCCATGAGAATTTAGAAGCCATCTTAGGTAAAGATGTCTGATCTCAGGATTTTAAGAATCACTTAGGGACATCAGAGAGATGCATTAGAAAAAATTATCACACAGTATGTATAAAACTTCTTTTCTTTTTTTGAGACAGCTTCTTGCTTTGTATTTCAGCCTGTCCCTGAGCTCACTGTGTAGCCCAGGCAAGCCTCAAACTCATAGCAATCCTTCTGCCTCTGTCTCCTGAGTGCTGAGATTACAGGTGTGAGCTACCATTCCCAGCTGTAAAAAACTAAAAGTGTGCTATTCTGGGAGAGCACAGCATCAGTGTTTTCCCCAGGACTTTCTCCAAAGACCTACTTGACACAATTACTTGTTGGGACTGCATTGGTTGGGGGTAATCATCTTAATCAGTAGTATCTTATTAGTCATATCATCATCATCATCATCATCATCATCATCATTATTATTTGCTTTGCTGGTGATCAAACCCAGGGTTTGGTCTCTGGCACAGTAGGCAAGTGCTTTACCACTAAAGGCTCCTAACCCTTAATCATTCACAAAATGTCTGCCAAGCATCACCACCATAATAATCTAATGCTGTTCAGTGATGGTTCATGCTTGGAGCCCTGGTGCACACCTATGATCCCAGCTGCTCAGGAGGCTGAGGTAGGATAATCACAAAATGGAGGCTGAATTTAATAAGATTCTGTCTGACAATAAAATTTGAAAGGGGCTGGATATATAGCTCAGTGCTACAGCTCTTGCCTAGTATGATCAAGGCCCTAGATTCAACACTCAAGAAGGTCAATATGGGGGCCAGGGATTTAGCTCAGTGGTTCTGGTACCTGTCTTGCAAGCACAAGGACCCAGGTTCAATCCCCAGTAACCACATACAATACTGGGCACGGAGACTCACACCCAGCAGCAACCAGTACCACATACCACAGTGCCGAGCGTGGTGGCTCACGCCTGTAATCCCAGCACTCGAGAGGCAGAGGCAGGAGGATTGCTGTGATGTGAGTTTGAGGCTGAGCACAGGGCCAGCCTGAACCACAAAGCGAGACCCTGTCTCAAAAAAAAAAGAAGATCAATATGTACAAATGGACGGATGAATGAGAGAGAGAAAGAACATGTTTGTTTATGGGGTAAATTTAATTTCTTTCACATACTGAAACAAGCAGAAAGTGTCATAGAATCTTTACATTTATTCTTGTTCATCTCTGCTTGAGATGCATAGAATTAGAATTGAAAATAATTATTTGCTTGTCAGACCTGTTCTGCATGTGAACTGCTTCCCCTAAGCCTGCCTCTGCAGGACTGAAATGCTGACCTTTAGGAACGCAGGGAGCTGAGGAGAAATGAAGACATATATGTTGAAAATATCTTCATTTGACAAAAGGAATTTCCGGCAACTACTCCAGTGTTCAGTGGAGATACTTGGGCAAGATACCGCCAACGTTTTAAAATCAGTTTTGACTTGTAGTGATAATCATCGTTCCTTAATGAGTACTAATAATTAGGAAGCTATCTGGCTAAGGACTTACATAATTTATGTCATTTACTCTTTAGGAGTAAGGTAGATAGTATTATTCCCATTTTTCTGATAAGAAAATTAAGACTTAGAGAGACTAAATAAGTATTTCCTTAGGTTAACAAGTTACAAAGCTCATAGTCAAACCCAGGTTTGCCTAATTTTAGGTTATGTATGGAAACCCTGTCCTGAATTTACAAGGTGAATTAGCTCTGCCCATTAGAATGGACTTAACTGTATTTCCTACTTATAATTAATTTAACACCTTGTTTCTCCACATTAATACACCTGCCAGTTTTCTGCATAGCTTGTGAGTTTTTTGTCTCTAGATACTACAGAGTTTGACTTGATTTAAACTCATTCACCAAGGGTAGGTAACTCTGAGGAACCAGCCCCTCTTGTCCAATGACATATTACTATTCAACAATCTGCTTGGAGCAGAGAGTTAAGGATGTGAATCAAGGATGTAAGCAAAGGTGTGAAACACATTTTTAGATTATAATCAGCATTTCATTGACAGATAGCTCTCACCATGTAGTTCGGACTGGCCTTGAACTCATTACACAGCCCAGACTAGTCTTGAACTCGTATTGACCCTCCTACCTCTGCCTCCCAAGTGCTGGGATTACAGGCTTGTGCTACCACGCCCAGCCATGAAATTAATATAATCACCTTCCACACTTTAAAAAACTGTCATACAATATCACTGCCAGACCCACATGAGCAAAAATGAACTTATAATGGTATAAATGAAGAAAAAAAAACTTTGATCTCTACTCTTGAAGGTTTAGGGCCTGAGGACTGTGAATTAAACTAAATTTCAGTTTATCCTAAACTGACAGGAGAAAAGGCATATAATTTTTGGATATTGTATTTTTATGTGCATAGGAGCTTTAGAGAAAAGAAGGGAAAAGGGATAAATTCATAGGTTCCATATTTAACAGTGTAGGGGCCAGGAGGGGGAAGAAGCAGCTTCAGGTGGGAGGAACAAGTGGGTTTATATAGGGCTTTTTGGAGGGTGCATGTGTAGTAATGTGTGTCTTTGAAGCATCACTGGTTTTCCACTCTTCTTCAGGGCTATAAAACTACCCCCAGAGAGGAAATCTGTAATGGCCTCACATCTCAGAATTTGCTCTTGCTACTCTGATAAGAGAAGCTCCTAGGAGGCCTCTTTTAGCAGATGTTGACTCTCACATATCTTCAGCTTTAATTTTCTATACCAACTCCAGGAATCTAAGTGGGTCCCTACAGAAGAGCAACTCAGCATAAGAGATACTGCAATAGATCTTTACGCACGCGTTCCTCCCACTCCTGTTAACGCGCTGTTCCGGTGTTTTCCCATGGCCACTTTAGGAAGGCAAGCATGCTGTCTCTTCCCTTGACGAGGCCTTTGATTTCCTCCAAGAGCAACTAAACATTTGACTACTTCCTCTCAGTAAAGGCAACTCAGTTGTGCTAAAACTATTTACCTTTTCTTGGTCTTGAAGAGTAAAACTTCTTGTGTACACAAAGCACGTTCTCTATCACTGAGTTATACCATCTTTTAATATAACAAACTTTTGAAAACTTTGAACAACTGTTAATCAACAGTTCAAATCAGGTATTTATGGGGTCTGTTTTAATTCTCTAGCTTTTTTTTTTTTTTTTTTTTTTTTTTTTTTTTTTTTTTTTTTTTTTTTTTTGCATTACTAAGGATCAAACTCGGACCCTTGTGCTTCCAAGTTAGGTGCAGTACCACTTGCGCTAAATCTCTGGCTGTATCCTTCTAAAAAGTCCACAGTATATAATCTTGCTAAAACATTTAATATTTAATATTACCTTGCTACAGTTTACATCTTGAATGTCCCTAAAGACTGTTGTGTTACTTGTGTCCAAGGGTGTCATTACTGGGACATAGTGGGGTTTTTTTTTTAGTTTTTTTGAGACAGGGTCTCACTTTGCAGTTCAGGCTGGTCCTGAACTCAGCCTTCAACTCAGCAATCCTCCTGCCTCTGCCTCCTGAATGCTGGGATTGCAGGCATGAGCCACTTTGCCCAACATGGTGATAGAGGTACTGATTGCTGATAGGTGTGAGTCACCACATCTGGCATTGTTGTATGTGGTTACCGGGGATTGAACCCTCGACCTTGTGCTTGCAAGGCAGGTGCTGGAACCACTAAGCTAAATCCGCAGCCCCATCGTGTTTTTTTTGAGAGATAGGGCCTAAAGAGGTCTTTAGGTCATTGAAGGTGTGCCCTTGAAGTGGATGACGTGATCTAGGTCTTTTTCCCCCTCTCTTTTGCTGCTTGTTTATGAGTAAGCAGCTTTATTCTGCCATACACCACTGAGGTATGTCAATACAAGCTTACATTAATGGAAGCAACCTACTGGGATTGGAACCCCCCAAACAGTGACCAAAACAAACTTTTTCTCTTTATATGTTAATTGTCTCAGGCATTTTATTATAATGATGGGAAGCTGATTAATATAACCCATATAAAGGATTTCTAGATTAAATATCAATGACTGATAATTTTTTACTTGAAAATCTGTAAGTCATCAGTAACATTTCGTCTAAATATTTATTTCTGCATATGAGACTTGGATAGAAAACTTTCTGAGGCTATCTGAAGGTCCAAGCAGATAAAGATACCCATGAAAGACCATTTGCCAAAGTTTTCAGTTTTCATTATAAAATATCATTTTGTCCCCTCCATATCAGGAATCTAACCTAACAAAGATCACAGAGTGCTTGTGCTCCAGGTTCCTCAGTGGCTAAAGTCCTAAGCTGTGCCCAAAACTAGGCTGATACATTTGATGTTTAAAAGCATTAATTAAATCAATAATTGTTCCCAGGTGTGAGCAGCTGTCAGCTTTGCCTGGAAAGCTCTTTCAAATCTTGGTCTGATGCAGTCTTGAAATCAGAATTGCAAAAAAGGATTTTATTGTTAGTCAGCTTTGTAAACCTGCTATTCAGGGCCCTTAAAATGTGAAAATGCACACTAAATTTTTCTTCTACCTTAGTGACAACCAAAGTTCATTCTGACTAACTGTTGTGTTTCCTTTTCTTGTAACTGTCTTCCCCCTTTGAGTGCTTGGGAGACTCAGGAGCATTTCATTTAGGTTGAATTTGGTAACTTTTCTTAGCTTTGAGCTTCTACTTTTTCCTTCATTCTAATTAAATGTACTTGTTCTCTATGATCAGATTAAGGATTTTTTTTGTGTGTGTGAGTTGAAATATTTGTTATCTATTTCAAATTCTTTTTGGAAATGGGTTGGGTTATAAATAATAATTAAGATTTAAAGCAGATACCACTGTTTCAAAGGCCCTGATGATGAAATGATCTTATTTTTGGCATCCTTTGGCTGTGCTCCTGTGCCAAAGGTCTGCCATATGGAAACGAAATTATGCCTACAGAATTATTTTGATTGAAGTAATGATTAAGCACTTTTAAACTTTTCTCAAAATGCATATGTGTAAATTCCTGTAATGATGTAGTGCTTTCTCATAGAAATATCAATAGAACTTTACAATTGAAAAGTATCCATGCTTTTAATATACCCATCTATAAATGTGGGTACTTGATTGATATTTGTATGCGTATATGTCTGTTTTAAGAAAAATTGAATGAGTTTCCCAAAGATTGAGAGGATCAGAGGTAGGTTTGAGGTCAGTGATAGAACACAAGCTTAGCATCAGTCCCTAGCAGACACACACACACACACATGGACATAGAGGATACACTAGAAACGTGAGGCAAGGCACTAGGAGTGTGGTGGGCAGAAGAAAGTTGTATCATTGTACTGATGTAGATCAAAACTTTCTAGCAGTCTCCATGGAAGGAAGAGTTATCTGCTGGGAGCTAAAAGAAGTACCTATGATAACACATCCAGAAACTCTCTTTCCTGGACGATCTCCTGGAGAAAGCACTTGGAATTGAGTCATCTTGGCTCTTGGTTGGTATAGTTTCCAATAGCCAATTCTAGTAAATTATAAAGTAGTTTAGATTTGTAAATAAACTGATGAAGTTTAAAGAATCTTCCCTCCTAATAAAGAAATTTAAAAAGGAATAAAGAAGAAGAAAGATCACCATTTTCTTGTTCTCTTAGTCAAAAGAATAAACACTGTAGTATGCAGCGAGTCCTGTCAGGTAAGACAAAATCAAAGGAGTGTAATTTCTTTATTTTGAGTGATATACACCAAGTCTTTGTCTTTTTTATCTCATTTGACTAGCACCATCTCTAGCCAGTGGAGTATCTTTGTGGCATCTAGAACAGAGGGCCTCTTGTGGACCAGTTTAGCGTGGTCTGTATATTCACCCATTTGCTGCTGTTGCCTACCCCTGTACCTGTCTTTTCCCTTCTTGTACTCTTGTCTTACACCAGATTCCCTTTATGGAGTATAATTATGGGTATGGGTATGGATAAATCCCGTATGGGTAAATCATGAAAATGTGTTTTGTGGATTACTTCATGTGAAAGTGAACACAGAATTTTTCTTTCTTTCAATTGGGCAGGTTAGGATCATAACAAGCTAATATCTTCTTGTTTCTTACTATATTAAAAAAAAACTATTAGAGCTTTAGACAATGCTTCTTTAAGTATAGAGAGACTCAGAGTTTTTTTAAAATGCAGATTTCTGGATCCTACAACCTTGGATTCTAATTTAGTACATCTCAGAAAACAAATAATACTATTATAACTGTTAAAATATACTTTTGAAGTTAGACTCAGGGTAGTGCCAGTCCTTTGGAAAGTTTTTCTGAGGCTATCTATAGCACTTTCTCTTCTTTCACAACTGTACCTATCTCACCTAGGATTTAAATGTGCTTTCCACAAGAATTTGTGTGCTCCATAAGAAATCTCTTGCTTATTTTTTTAAAACCCTTAGGCCTAGAATAATCATCTTTTTTGCATGTACATTTAAAAATATTTCTCTTCAGTTCTCACTGTAAAATTATAGAAACTGAATTCTAAATCCAAACTTTTTGACAATAATTTTTTGGCTAGCTATTCAGAAAGTTGCCCGCCTTGTAAAATAAGAGGAAACTGAGGCAAGAGACTACTCTAATTAAGGCACGACAATCCTAGTTTCAATAAGCCAAAGTTAGGACAAAGAGAAATTTAGAGAAAATCATATATAATGAACTTAAACCTTTTTATTCAGAGGAATAAGTCTTTCTTATTGAAGGAGGCTTCTGGGGCATTTTAGCATTGTGTGGTATGGAAACAGACGGAATTATTTTTAAATAAATGTGTATATACTTCTCCTGAATTTTCCTACCTCAGGAAAGGTTTTTAAGCAATTACAGATTCATCATGGCTCACTCAGAGTGGATGGTGGTGCTTTATCATTTGAAATAGAAAATTACTGTCCTCAGGTTCCTAAGGATATAGAATTCCAAGAAATGTTAGGACAAAATAAGTTTCTCAGACTCTCTATTATTCCAGTCGTTATCACCCTCCCACTTTTTAAAAACTATCATTTGTTTTTAGCATATTTTCTAAGTCTATTTGAGAAAATGGGTATAAAGGTTCCAACTACCTTCATCTGGGCTCACCTGTACAATACTGGCTCACTTGTACAATATTGTGATTTGTTGTAATGAGTAGAGAAGGCCTAAAGAGGACCACATGGAAGCATTTTACTAGAAAATTAGCTACAAAAAGCATATTGCTTATGGAAATCATATGCACACTTACCAAAAATAGTATTAAAATTCCGAGTCCTCCTCTCCTTCTTCTCCCCCTTTTACTTTTCTTTTTCTTTTTGAAAACATGTTAACCATTTTGAAGTGTATGGTTTGTTGGTGTGCTAGTCTCATTTCCTTTGCTGTAACAGAATATCTGTTAGCAGCATATTTAAGTGAGAAAAGGTTTGCTTTGGTTCCTGGTTTCAGAAATTTCACCCCATGGTCCCAGGGCCTTGTGTCATGGTCTTGTGATGAGGCAGAATAATACAGCATGGAGCACGGGGCATGAGGCTACACTGCTCACTTCCTGTTGACTGAGAAACAGAGGAAGTGTTCTGGGACACAATATATCTTCAAAGGCATGCCCAGGATGCCCTGCTTCCTCCAGTTAGGCCACACCTCTTAAATTTTCTGTCATTTCCAGCACTGCATTAAATTATGTCCATCAGAGGTTAATCCATGGATGAAGTTAGAGCCCTGATAATCCAGTCACCTCCCAAAGGTCCTGCTGTGACCATTGCTACATTGAGAACCAAGCCTTCACTCTGTGAACTACTGGGGAACATTTCAGGTCCAAACTGTAGAAAATGGTTTTTAGTGGTTTATCACTATTGTTCTCTTCTTTATCCATACACATTTTGATGAATCTAGAGCTCACCTTTGTTCCAGTGGCTTTTGGAGGAATAGAACAGACTTTCCTAGGAAGAACGATCACCCTAAGAGACAGCTTTTATCTACACACCTAGCTGTTCTCAGATATCTCAGAGATAGCTGTTGGTACTTGGGATATCTGGGGCTGAGACAAGAATAATGGCAGTGCTAGGAATGGGGATTTTAAAGACTAAAATTCTGTCTTTGACTGTTTTGTGCCCTGATTGTTTTTGTACCTTGGCCTCTACTTTTCAGATCCTAGTCATTCGGCATCTTAACAATATATATGGACAGTAAGGCTGTGAAAGGGACAGGCCATCAACAGAGAGCAATTATTTAGCATTAACTAAAAGATATCATTGCAAATTAGAGTCAATGCTTTTTAATTTTTTTCCTTGTGTTGAGTTTATTGGTGCATTTGAGATACACATCATGATCACATTCAACATGGAGAATTTACCTATACATGATATATCTTGATTCTCATTTTTTCCCATTCCCCTGCCCTCCCTACAACCCCTACCCACTACATACATAACCTTTGTTTCTATTTTTAAAAACTTTTTGAAAACAAAAGTTTTTCTTTCTCTTTACTTTTCGCTACCTCCTCTTTCCTTTTTCCCTTTGAATATTTTCTTCCTATTTCACAAGACCTAGCATACATTCTGTACCTCATTTTCACCTTCAGTTTCTCGTACCACAGAAACAATATGATATTTATATACCTGTGTCCTATTTATTTCACTTATGAGTATGTCCTCAAGGTACATCCATCAAAGTGGGAATCTAATTTATCATCCTGTGTGACTAATACTCTATTTTATTTTTTTAAAACTACATTTTCCTTATCCAGTCTCCAGTTGATGGGCATTTTGACTGTTTCCAAGATTTAGCTGTTACAAACTGAGCTGCTATAAGCATGGGTGTGCATTTATGTTGCTGTGATATGATGCTTTTAATTCTTCCGTGTATATACCTAGCAGGGAAATAGCAGAATCAAATAGGAACTCTAATTCTAGTTTTTTGAGGAATCTCCACACTGATCTCCATAGTGATTGCAGTCTATATTTCTACCAATAATGAAGTGAAGTTCCTTTCTTCCCATAGCCCTGCCAATGTTTGTTGTTGATTTCTTGATAGCAGCCATTCTTTCGGGAGTGTCAGTGCATAAACTAGGAAAAACAGTGTTACAGTAAAAGACATTGCCATTAACCCCTCACAAGACTTCCCCTTGATTTGAACACACTTATCATTCATGCCACTTTCTGAAGTAGTTTTAGAGGTTCGCTTTTGTGTCTTTATGAGATATGATCAAAATAGAGCGAATGTTGCTACTGAGCACAATCTAATGACAAGGCAAATTCATGAAAACATTCTTGTGAGTCCTCTTCAACCCATTTTATTCACCTGATTTGGCACGATGTGACTTCCGCAAAGTCAAAAAGGGAAAGGGAAACATTTCTAATTCATTTAAGACATCAAGGCAACCACAGTAGTGAAACTCAGGATACTTGTACATGTAAAACAATGGGAAATAACAAAATCACAGCCCTCCTGGACCTGTAGGAGAAAAGGATATGTACATTAACGTGTATAAAAATTAATGATACCCCAAGCCTTGAGAAACATGTTGCCATAGGATTCAGAAACTGGACTAATTTCTGCAAACTGGGATAATATTAGTTTTGACTGTTACAATGCTTCAATACTCATTTAATACAAATTTTAACTGAAACACTATAAAATAAAATGACACTAAAATCTTGCTTTCTGAGCAAAAATTGAAATTATGGAACAAGAAAAATAGTACAAGGATAAGATATTTTTCAAAGCCAATCTGTATAACTGTTTCTGTTAATGCCACATGAAAGCTTCACTACGGGTAAAAGAGAAATACCCAGTGGGATTTTCCTTTGGGAAAGTAGGTTCTGAGGTGCAAGAGCTCTGACTAACGAGTGCCCCTCAGCAGTGTGTTCCTCTGCTAAATGCATCATACCTGTGCTCAGAAGCCTTGATGTTCTTGAGGGAAATAAGACTGCACTGTTTTCTTTTTTTTTTCTGGAGGAGGCATAGCCACTCTCATATAAGTGAACCAAACTTCCATCAGATGAAACAGAAGTATTGTGTAAAATATAAACCTTTTCTATGAAAACTCAACTCCCATGATCCCTCTAGTGCTAAAGATGAGAGAGGAAACTGTGGTGTATGGAGCATGTCTCATTTTTACTTCCTAGCAAGGAGTCTCATACAGGGCTTGAAAAACAGAGCCCCACATTGATAAGAAAAATACACTACCTAACACTCCAGAGCATGGAAAAACACATC
Source organism: Petromus typicus (assembly GCA_004026965.1). Taxonomy (NCBI): domain Eukaryota; kingdom Metazoa; phylum Chordata; class Mammalia; order Rodentia; family Petromuridae; genus Petromus; species Petromus typicus. The sequence continues at coordinate 23,274 of PVIR01011990.1, read as the reverse complement.
CAGTTCAACCACTGCCCACTTGTTACAAAAACTTGTAGTTCACACAGCAGCACTGAGCTGACTGAAAGACTCTTCCATCTGTTGTCTGACTAATCCAAACCGTGACTTTCACTGACTTTTTTTTCCTGGCTGAAGTTTATCTGGATCTGACCCAAGTGCTGAAGTTTACTTTAGGTTTGTTGGAGAAGACCCAATAATATTTTTAAATTTTAATTCAAGTCTTTATTGGTACATTATGAATACACATCATCATCGCATTCAACATTGAGAGTTTCTACCAGAATATGACACAACTTGATTCTCATTTTTTCCCCTTCCCCTGCAGCCCGTTACCACCTATATACATAAACTTTGTTTCCTTTTTAAAAAATTACTCTCACATTCTTTTCCCCCTCGTTATTTATCCCTACACCCTCTCTCCTTTTAAATTTTTTCTATTTCACAATATCAACTATACATACTACAACTCATTTACATCTTCATTTTCTCATACCAGAGAAAAGATATGATACTTATACATCTCTGACCTATTTATTTCACTTATGAGGATGTCCTGAAGGTGCCTCTATTTGAGTATGAATGACTCAATCTTATCATTTTTAATGGCAGAATAATACTCCATTCTATAAAAGAACCACATCTTCTTTATCCAGTCTCCAGTTGATGGATATTTGGATTATTTCCAGGGTTTAGTAATCACAAACTGAGCTGCTATAAACGTGGGTGCACATATGTTACAGTGATATGAATATTTTAATTCCTTCGTGTATATACCTAGCAGAGCAATGGCTAGGTCAAGTGGGACCTCCAATCCTACCTTTTTGAGGAATCTCCACACTGATTTTTGAGGGTGTATGAGTCTACGGTCTCACCAACAGTGAGAAGCATTCCTTTTTCTCCACAGCCTCGACATTTGTTGTTGGCTATTTCTGAAATGGCAGCCATTCTTTGTGGAGTAAGATGAAATCTCAGCACTGTTTCTTAGACAAAGGGCTACTATCTAGAATACATAAAAAGCTTTAAAAAATCAGCCCACCCAAATTTAAAGACCCAGTTCAAAAATGGGCATCTGAAATGAATAGATACTTTTCTGAGGAAGAAGTAAGAGCAGCTAAAAAGTATATGAAGAAATGCTCAACATGACTCCTCATTCGAGAGATGCAGATGAAGAGCCCATAATTTTTAGACTAATCCAGTCCCTTGACCAATGAATATTTCAGTGTAAATGAGAAAAGTGGATACATTAATCAACTTAGAATGGGAGGACATACTAGGACAAGTCCTTTTGATGCACTGTGTTATGCAAATTATAAGTGATGCGCAAATTTGCCCCACTTACTTGATTCAAGAGTTCCTAACTTCTGAAATGGATTTAAGCCACAAAGCACAGTATTTATAGTTGGGAAAAGAACACTTTCAAGGATGACTATTCCCTTTGGGCTGAGAGGCAGGCGTGGCTCTCTCACAAAGAGTTTTCAGTGCCAGGCTAAGGCAGCTGACAGCTCTTTTTCTTTCTTTTTCTCTGCTGTCTTGCAGACCGGATGATGTGCTCCTGCACCGCACACATGACGAGATTGTCCTCCTGCACTGCTTCCTCTGGCCCCTGGTCACCTTTGTGGTGGGTGTCCTCATTGTGGTCCTGACCATCTGTGCCAAGAGCCTGGCCGTGAAGGCGGAAGCCATGAAGAAGCGCAAGTTCTCTTAAAAGCGAACAGGCTTGTGGGAAGCCAAGCACAGAAGCTGCGCACGTAGGCACACGTGCACCTGCAGAGCCCGCGTTTCCTGGCGCGGGACATGGAACAGGCCGCGGTAGATCTCCGAGAGGCTCCTCCCTCAGTGGCAGCGGAAACAGGCACAACTGGAAGACTTGGAACTTCGTAGTTTATATTCCATGGGTCTTAGTGGCTAAGGGCCAAGCCCTGAGCAATATGGAGTAACTGTTTCAAAAAACCCTCTAAGAAGTTGATTTTCTTTGGAAAGTAACAGTATATTATTGTATAGTGTAGTATACAAACCATTATGATTTACGCTACTTAGAAATATTAAAACAGAGTGGTCCGTCTTCTTTTCTATTTCCTTTTTTTATGCTTTGAGCACTAAGGTTTTAAAAAAACTGTTTTCTGTTTCTTACTTGACTCTGTAGATTTAACTGTCACTTAACAATAGAATTCCTGCAGAACTCTTGACCTGGTTGCGGAACCTTCAATTTCCATGAAGGAAGAGTGTCTTTTGATGCTTGCTTGGACAAAGGAATTCTGTACTAGTAACTCAGTCTTCATTCATTTCTTTATTTCCCTTAAGGATAGGGAAAATGTTCACTCCCTTCTGACCTCTGTCCACAGATTCCTTCTTTAGAAATGAGGATTCTGCAGAAAGCCTTCCAAGCTCTGAGAGCATGGGGCTCCTTTATTTATCTGTTTGTTATTTTTGATGGATTTTTATCCTGGTGCAATAAAATATACATGATGTGAGGGAGACTCTTCAGCTTAGAGTTAACTGTGGTTTTCATTTCTCATTTCTTTTAGGTGAGAGGGCAATGCAACTTTAGGTGAAGTGTTATGTTTTCCTTTGTCCTTTGCCTTGATATTTGGGGTGATGAAATAGGAAGATTCCGGCAGCTGTTCAGAGGATGTGGAGCTGCATCGCTGTCCACTGCTGTGGCTTGGCTTTCTGTGCCTTGATCCGAAGTGCTCTGAGGACAACATTCTTCTTTGTCTCTGTTCATAAACTCAGATTCCAAACACCAGTCACAAGTCTCTGAATCTCAAACTTACCATATTTATTTAACACCTGGAATCAGACCTCTGTTTAGATAAAAGGTACATTTTTAGTGGCGGAACAGCTGACCCCATAATGTTTTTTGTTCTTTATGTTCTAAAGATGTTCTCCTGTTAGAATAAGGGCAACCGGGAGTTTAAGAATATGTTCCTCTCAGTTATTTCCATGGGGCTTTAGAACATCTATATTAATGGAATGACGTTTTCTGACCATCAGTCTACATATACATATTTTCAGGTTGTTAGGGTTGTCCTAATCTGAGTCTTTCTTTCTTTTCTTTCTTTCTCTTTCTTTTCTTTCTTTCTTTCTTTCTTTCTTTCTTTCTTTCTTTCTTTTCTTTCTTTCTTTCATGCTCAACTGTTACAGACCTGTGAAAAATGGCCTTGGTCATGTTATTTATAATATCCTTGAAGATAGCTAACTACCTTGACTTCAATCCCAGGTTTCTGTTGCTGGATCCTTGTTGTCTTAGCAACACAGCAAATTATTCTGAAGCATAGACTAATAGGAGGCTGGGAATCAGAAAATCATCATCTTTGCACTGTGCAGTGGGAGATGAAGTCTTTTTATCTATTCTGTCTTTATTCAATTATGTATGATTAATTGATTACAGAGAGCAAATCAAACTTAGTAGTGTACAGACGTGTCTATGTTGGGAAATAGACACACACACACACACACACACACACATATCAGGCAAAGAGCCTTTCCTCTGGCAAGGAAGAGTTCCCTTGACCAATGTCCTCTCTGGCCCCTAGCCCGAACTCCAGGAAATTCATGCTAATCAACCCCCATATCTGCTTGAGGTCATGTGTAGGTTTATGGTCTGATTTGTTTATAGCCAGTTAAATTTGAGGCTCCTTATTTATACTAATTTTATTGGTCAGCATTCCATTGCTGGGACAAAATACCTGATATCTGCTACTCAAATGGGAGGTTTAAATTTGCTTACAGTTTCAGAAGGCTCAGGCTACAGTCAGCTGACTGTAAAGCAGTAGCCTCATAGCAGGAGAGCAAGAGGGGGCAAATCCGCTACCTCATGGCAGCCAGGAAGCAAAGCCGGGGGCAGAAGAACCAGCAAGAGATATTACCATCAAAAGGCAAAGCTCGAGTGACCCACCTCCAGCTTCCCCCATCGTATTCAACTGTGAACATCAGTGGCTTAATCCCTCATGATCTAATCACTTCTTTAGGAGTCTCATCCAGTGAAATTGACCATTATGATTTAAGTGACACATGTCACTAAAAGTAAAACCCAAATAAATAGAGGACATTTTAAGGTTGAAAAAGGTAAAGAAACTTTTTAATATTTTCATTTTCTCTTTGAGCTGCTGTAACACAGGGCCCCAAACTATGAATCATATAAAATATTTATTTCTTCCTCAAGCTAGGCTAGAGTACTGTGGTAAGTGTCAAGAGCAAGTTTCCCATCTCTGTTTCACAAGTTAACAATCTAGCACTTGTCTGCCTTGTTTTCTTCATATCTAGGGCTTTGAACATTCTATGATCACTGTAGTTTCAAAGGTCATCCACCTTTCATCTTGAAAAAGAAAGTTGAGAGCAAGCTATTTCCTATCCAGGGACTTCTGCCCATCACTTCTGTATGGAGTTCATCCGTTGGTCCTTACTATGGAGCTGTATCTAACTTCAAGGAAAGCTGGCACTTACTATCTCCAGCTAGACACATATCCTAGTGAAATTCCCCAGGGAAAAGGAAGAAGAGGGAAGATGAATGCTGAAGTAGAAGATAAGAAATGTGGACAGGGGTCAGTGGCCCATACCACAGTGAAAATCTGTTGGGTAGGCATGGCCAAGATCCTTTCCTCTGGCAAGGAGGAGTTCCCTTGACCAATGTCCTCTCTGGCCCCTAGCCTGAGCTCCAGGAAATTCTTGCTAATCAACCTCCACATCTACTTTAAAGGTATTACAGCTTTTACATCCCCTTTGCCTGCCCTTTCTGCTGGTACAGATTCATAACCATAAACTGTCTTAGGATGGAGAAGACAGACTTTGAGAGGCTGGTGTTACAGTTCACTTGACTCATGAAAACTCAAATTTCATTTTTCTTGTTTGATTTCTGACCACTTAGAAGCTTCTGACTCACCCTCGCCTTGGCATTCCATAGCTGGGTGACCAAGCTGATTAAAGCCAGGGAGGTTCCTCCTTCAGCCTCAGTGAGATTTTGAAATTACACAGACTCTGAGCTAGCTGCTTACATGAACTTTCTCCTCAGCCTGGAACCCAAGAACAGTAAATTCAAAGCCAGTTTAGTGAGTTGTAGGCCCCACTTGGGGACCTGTTCTGTTTCCCTAGATAGTCTTTGAACATGAATAATCAACCTTTTCATAGTCTCGTGTGTGTGCATGTGTGTGTGAGAGAGAAAGAGAGAGAGCGAGAGAGCATGAGCGAGAGCACAAAGAGAGATTTTGAATCTCAACATCTGAACCAAATTCCAATACTGCACCATAAATTCTGAGTGGTGGTGCTATATCTAGCATTTTTAAGGTGGTCACAGTGCTGATGACATAATACTATCAAAAACAGTAAGAAGCCCAGTGTTGCACACATTTGTAATCTCAGCACTTTGGCAGGCTGAGGGAAGAAGAGTCATAAGTTCAAGTCCATTCTGGGCAACAGCGCTAAGCAAGATCCATCTCAAAAAGTAAAGGGAGGATGTAGCTCAGTGAGAAGACCAGTACCACAAGAACAAAACAAATCAAAACAAACAAACAAACAACATAACAAACAAACAAAAAATACCACACTATAGTAGGTCTTTGATCCTATGGTTTCTGTCATTTCATGCAAAAGCAGCTATCATGAAAGAGCTATTCTGGTTATAGTTCTTAGGCCTGCAATTGCTATTTACCTGTCAATCTATAACTCAATTTAATGGCAGCCACTTTGAAGCTTTTTGGAACAATTGAGTTTAAGTGTGAATTCAACATCCTCCATCTAGTTTCTTCTACAGAATTGATTTTCCTGTCTGGCCAGTAATATGTAATGGAGACTTATAGAAAAAACTGAAAAATAATCACATCTCCTGCTCTTTGTATTACAGAAGCAGGTGAACTTCAAGGCATAAGCACAGCTTATGTAAAAAGCCATGTTTGCTATTTGCAGGTCACTTTTAAATTTAACTTTCGGATTTTTTTCTTCAACTATTTAGCATATGTGTTATAGTTTGGGTATCATCTGTGCACCTGAGGTTCATATGTTGGATCTTGATCTTCAGCGCAATTGTGTTGAGAGAATGGAAACTTTAATAGGAGAGGTCACGGGGCCACAGCCCTATGAAGGGATTCATTCCAATCTCACAGAACAGGGTTGGTCCCACGTTAGCAGACTGTTTTAGGGGAGCCTAAAACAGTCACCTTCCTTGAAACATTCTTCACTTTCTGATTATCACTTTTGAGTGTGCCCTACAACAGCAAAGGCTTCGTCCCTGATATTATCACCAGAGTTGAGCTATGCAAATGCCATGACAGGCACTGGACCTAAACCAATGGACAGACAAATAGTCCTTTGTGAGTTATCTGACCTGGAGTATTTTGTTATAGCAACACAATATAGTCCAGAGCAGCATCTTACTAAACAGCCAATGCACATCACTGTTCTACTTTTTCCTATCATTCTGCTTTCCCTATAGTTAGTCTGCCTTCCAGTCCATTGCTGGTGACAATTTTACCTAATGGTTTGTTAAAACCTAACAAAGGCCTCTAGTTTTCCAACCCACAATGTGTTCTCCCACTGTGTGCTGCTTGACAATAATTCCAAAGCCACATATTTTCTTTTTCGTTCCAATGGCATTTTTCTCACTTCTGTGTTAGTTACCTAGAGCTGCATAACAAGATCCAAAGACTAGGTAACCTATGTAAAAGACATTTGTTTTTCACAGTTCTGGAGACCAGAAGACCAAGCTCCAGATGCCAGCACTTTGAGTGTTTCCTGGACTTTTCTCCTTGGCTTGCAGAGAGCCCATTCTTAAATTGTTCTCACAAGGCACTTTCTTGGTATTTCTTTCTCCTCTTGTAGGGACATCAGTCCTATGGGGTTTGTGACCCTTTCTTATCAGATTTAACATTTTTGTAATAATTAATTTGAACTGATGTTGCGCACCATTCACACTGGTCTACATCTTCAGCCATTTATTTAGTTTATATTTTAAGACAGGTTGATGTAAGTCACTAGGTTGCCTAGGCTGGGCTTGAACTTGTAATCCTCCCGTTAGCTTTTGGAAGGTGATGGAATTACAGTCCTGTACGCCACACCCTGATGACTTCATTTAACTTTCAGTGCCTGTTTGAAAGTCCTATCTCCAAATACAGTTCACTGGAAATTAGTTCTTCATTTTTTAAATTGACTTTATTAGTACATTTAACACATCCATTATGATCACAGTCAACATAGAGAATTTGTACCTGTGCACAACACATTTTGATTCTCATTTTTTCCCATTCTGCTGTCTTCCCTATGAACCCCCATCCCTATATACATAAGCTTTGTTTCCTTTTTTAATATCAAATTTTTCCTTTCCCCTCTTTACTTTCCTCTACCCACCCCTTCCCTTTTCCTTTTGCACATTTTCTTCCTGTTTCACACTATATACCATGTATTTTGGCATTCATTTACACCTTCACTTCGGGAAGGGAAAATTTAATCCATCAAATTCTAGTATCAAATTTAAACCTCTAAGAATATCAGATCAGTCCCAGTAGCAAACTCCCAAAGGCAGTGGCTTATAGGGTTTATTTTATTTCATGAAATAAACCATAAAGTTATCCAGGGACTTGCTGTATTTCCTCATTGTTTTTCTGCCATTTCCTAGAGCTTCTTCTTTGAAGTGGTCAGCTTTGAGTAAGTGAGGAGAGGAGAAGCAAGGGAAAGATGTAGGGACAACAGTTTTAGGAAGTGAGAGAAGTTCTATGCATCAATTCTGTGTTATCATTTTGGTAAGAAATTAGCCTCTTGCTGCGAAGTCACATCTCCTAACGCTGGAGTCACAAGTTCTGTTATTTCATTGAGGGCATGAGCAGTTCCTTGCCACCTTTCTTTTCTCTGGAGGGGACCTACATAGTGAAATAAATAGTGGTGGATATAAAAAAAAAGAAAGGATCCAGAAGAGAATGATTGTGTCTTGAAATGTAAATGATTCATTTTTTAAAGATTAAAAATTAATTAAATAAGCTCAATTTCATTAGTTATGATTAAAGTGAAATGAATAAGAATTCCCTTAAAAACCAGTAACAAAGGAAAACAATATGGAAAATTTTGTCCTTTTTTGACAATAGGACATTTAAAGAGGATAAGGGGAGAGGACTTTTGTAGTTAAAATGATTACAGAAATGGGTGATAGCAATGACTGGCAGAGTGTTGGATAAAGGATATATGCAATAGAATCTATAAGCTTTCATTAAAAAGTGAGAATTTCCAAGTTGGGCATCGTGGTGAATACCTGTCATCTCAGCCTTGGAGAGTCTGAGGCAGGAGGATTGCTGTGATTTTGAAGAGAGCTTGGACTACATAGTGAGTCCAAGGCCAGCCTGAACTACAGCATGAGACCCTGTCTCAAAAAGAAAAGAAAAGAAAAAAGAAAAAGTTATATTTTTCAGGATGCATTCCATTTATAAGAAATACTGGGATTCCTATAGTTTGATAATTTTAAAATTTATAGAAAATAAAATATTAAAAAGCATATATAGAATTTTAGAAAACAGAATAGGGTTATACTAGCTTATTAATATGAATTTGGCTTCTTATGAACTGTTTTTTTTAGAAAGACAAATGAAAGAGGGGATTCAAAGGCAAACAGCTTGAGTTCTAATCTCAATTCTTTCTCTTACCAGCTGTGGGATCTTGAGGATGCTAGCTAATTTCCACATTTCTCTCAGCTGAATAATAAAGCTGATACTGATATAGAAATCCTCTCTCATTACAGAGGATTAAGTAAAATGATATACAAGCACTTGTCTTCAGTCCAGTCCATGTTTCAGGGTTTTTTTTTTTTGTCGTAGCTGGGACAAAATATGCAATATCAACCAGTTAAAGGAGGAGAGGTTTACTCTGGCTCAGTTTTTAGAGGTTTCAATCCATAGTTGGCTGGCTCCGAGGTGGGGCAGCATGGTAGAGGGCATGGAAGGAGAATTCACATATGACACAACAGTAAGAAGCAGTGAGATCCAAAGAGGAGCAGGATTTGTACTTTTTGAGGCCACGTCCCCAGCAACCTACCTCTTCCCACCTACCTCTGCCCTCCCAACAACACCTCCCCTCATACACCTCTCAGTGAATAATCCAGGGATGAGTATCACAGACCCATGATCCAGCCACCTTCCAAAAGCCCCACTTATGAGCACATGAGGATCCAGGACATATCTAGATATAACCCATAATAGTCCATAAATACAAAAGATGATGCTACTCAGGTCTGTGATGAAAGAGATGAGGATGATGGTGGCATGGCATTATTTTAGTAAAGAGGAAAAAAATGTTCTCAAAACTATTTTTTCCTAAAAATAGGTTTTCATTGTTTAGATACTTCTTAGATCCTACCAGTCTAAGACAAGACTAATACTGGATATTTTCCTTTTGTGAAGTTCTGTTTGTCATTGACTAGTTCTTCCAGAACTTTTAAAGAAATCATCCTTGCAGTCACCATCTATTTTAAAAGGTACATATTCTTCTGAATTCTCTCCTTCATTCAGTATTAATACTCTGCTGTTTTGAAATTGTACATCCCATCATACTTAGCAATTCCTAAAAAATATCTACTCTTTGATGCAGAGCAACTTCTGGGATTCTTTCTTTTCTCAGAGATAAAATCCAAAAAAACATGACTCTCTTTGTCCAGTCACTTTGTACAACATTGAAAACAACTGGGGTACTTTTTTGCATTATTAAGGCAAAAAGTTTATATTACAAAAATACATTCTGTGTCTCCTTCTCAAGTCTCTGACCAGTAGTCATTTTTTATATTACTTTTTTTTTTAGTGTTTTGAGACAGGGTCTCACTTTGTAGTACAGGCTGGCCCTGAGCTCAGCCTCAAACTCACATCACAGCAATCTTCCTGCCTCTGCCTCCCATGTGTAGGGATTACAGGCGTGAGACCCCACGCCCAGCACTGTGGTATGTGGTACTGATTGCTGATGGCCATTAGTTACCACACCTCACATTGTTGTATGCAGTTATCAGGGATCAAACTAGGTTCTTGCACTTACAAAGCCAGCACCAGAATCACTGAGCTAATCCCTGGCTTTAGTAGTCACTTTAAAGAAGATCTTTTCCCAGGTGCTTACAAAAGCACAATCAAAGAGGTTGAATATTATACATGCTATACATATCTGGCAGATGGAAAAAAATGCATTTAGGACTTGCACATTCAAACAATATCTGGAAATGAGGAAAAATTTAAACAAGACCAACCACCCTGAGTCTATAGTGGAAGTGGAAGTGGTTGCATTTTGGGAAGAAATGCCTTTATTCTTGTGAAAAACAGTGATTCTACACAGTGATATTACACATCAAAAACATAACTAACTTCAAGAGTTCTAGCATCCAGGTAATAAAGTTATAATACAAATTAAAGAGAAAAAAAATCAAGAATAGGAAGACATATGTTGATATCAGGAAATGTGCCTCATTAAATGCTAGATCTTGTGTGTAGCAAATAAATATATCAGTCTTTCAAAGCCATTGCCAAAGGCATGCACACAATTCACTCTATGAATCTAAACATTGCTTTCACTTTGCCTAATTTTACACGTTTGTAATTCACAAAACAGAGCTGGAAGTTATCTTTGGTAATGTGTCTCCTTCAGCAGACAGCAGTTATTGAACTTGCATGTCTGTTTTGCTCTCACCGTGATTGGGTGGAAATAGCTGATGTCAGAGGTAGCTTGAATCCCATTATAAAGTAATACAAGGAAGACTTCTGGTAGAAATATGGCTCAGTCTTAGGAAGTTCTTTATCTAAAACAGTTGATCTAAACCTCTTGGGCTGGAATCCACAAATCCTATAAATATCTTTTCCTTACTTCCTTGTATAGTTGCTTCAAAGAATTCATGAAAGTAGTCTCTTTAGCCTCAATAAATTTAATAAACTCAGTTTTATTTAATCAGTATCCTTTTCTGGGCTTTACATAGCTGGTTGAATCCCTAAAATAACATTGGGTTTCTTTACATATGATTATTAACCAGATTTTCTAAATTTTTTCTTGGAAATCTGTAAAGTACTTTGAGAATAAAATTTATTCCTCTGAGTCATTTGGGTAAGGTAATTGGTGAGATAATGTATGGAAAGAGGATCTATGCAAAATGTTTAGTGTTTAATATAGCTCTTGGCACAGTAGAGATATTCAATGAATGTTAGCTCTGTTTAAATCTCTTCATCACCAGCCCTTTATTCCTGGGACCTGCAAGCGATTTGCCAACTCTGGGTTGTCTGAATCATAGGTCGTCACAGTCTTCTCATCCACAACTGAGAGGAACCTTCTACTCTCTTCCCTTTTGTCCTCCAATGTGATTTCTTTTCCCCTCCATTGCCACCAGCAGTCTGAAGGAGGAGTTCAGCTCTTTGTATCCCTCCCTTTTTACCACCTCAATCCAATGGGGGACATCTGTCGCTTGATGTTTTTCTTGGTGCTGTGGGTTGAACCCATGAATTGAACCCAGGTATTCACGAATACTATGCAGGCTCTACCACTGAGCTACCCCCCTTAGTTCCTATATTTTATTTTAACAATAAGAATGAAAAATATTTTGACCCTACTAAATTAAACAGTTTTCTATTTAGTACTTTCCCAAAATACAGGAGGAAAACTTTACAACATCTCAAAAACATGTTGGGTAGGGTTACCACTAAGTAAGGTAATTTTTTCATGGTACTGGTTATTGAAATCACAACCTTGCAAGGCAGGTAACAGTGCCAGTGAGCTAAATCCAAGGCCCAGGGGAAAGTCAATTAAGTTATGAGGTTAATGAAACTGGGAGTCAAGGAGAAACCTTGGTGTAACTTTAATTAATGTGTTCTAATATCATGAAGAAAAATATAACTTAAGAAAGATGCCCTTGGAGGTTTCTCATTTTCTCATCCATCAGAGACCAAAGAAGTACCCAAAACATTGAAATACCCCCATTAGCTCCTAAAACTCTGCTTTCTGAGACGGCATATCCAACATGCCAACTGTATGTTATTATAAAATTCAAATTAACTCTGAAATTTAGAGGAAACAGATGAAGCATAAATTTGTGAATAAAATCTTTCAAAGCCACACATACCACAGGCACATGCACACACGGATGCTTAAAAGAAGAAAAACCACAAGGCTGCTTCCTTTGCCCTTTGCAATTATAGGGTGAACTGATGAGATCAATGACTACAGTTTTCACTGAAGAGGAGTCAGGTTCAGTGTTGGTGTGTCCAGGGACAGGATGGGAAGGTTCTACTGGGAAGCTGTGTGCTGGGAAATGTTTGACAACGAGCCAGGCTGAAAGGAATGCCCTCATTTATAGAATTTTCTGATTTCAGAGGTGTAAATACTCCCACTATTGTTTATTGTAAGTTACCAATGTGACATTACTGAACTTGGAGTTGAAAGCAGATGCTTGTAATAGCATTATGTAATATTTCAACCATATAGATATGTGATCAACAAACATAACCTGAAGATAATAGCAGATGTAAAATATTAGGAAATGATGGGTTTTGAGTATTTATTACCTTTATCTTTAATAAGATTTAACTTTCAAGTTTACATAATTTTTAATAATGGCTGTGTTTAAGACTGGTCCATAAAAAATTAACCTGTAATAACCAGTAACAAAAGACCACTGAAGATGTTCCTTTATTTCTGTTTGCCTATCATCATGCACTAACAGTTCTTACTGGTCATATGAGTTATCTTAAACTTGAAGATCCAATCTCTACCTAGTTTTTTCACAAAGATCCTATCTCTCATACAAAGCTTGTGGCCCCACTGAATCTCAGTCTCAGTCTCTTTTCTTATTGGGACAAATGTGACCAGCTGAGCATTCTAACTGTACATTCTTCTAAAGGAGCCTTGTTTCCTCCAGGGTCAGAGAGATGGGGTGGGAAAGCAAAAAGGAAGCCTGAGCTCTTGGTACCACAGTCAATTACTGGGATTTTTTTTTTTTTTTGATAAGATGTGTGTTGTGTGTAGGGACAGAGTAATGACACTTTCCTCAGAGTGATGTGGACTCAGCTGCTCAAATAAATTAATGTTCCAACTCAAATGACTCATTTTATAGGAACATTAAGTTCACAGCCAATTTGTCAATATAGGAAAACTACCACATTTCTAACTCAAAAAGTATTGCTTAAATTTTATGAGTTATAATTCCCATTTTGGCAAAAGACTGATTGAAATTCACAAAAATGATAAGAGATCCATGCTGGCACTGTGTTCAGCTTGGGTGCCATATTTTCCAGGATGGGTAGAGTAGTGGAAACTGTCATCTGGGGGCTACTTTAAGAAACTACTCCTTTCCTAGAAAGATTAAAGGAAGATATAATATCTATTTATAAATATCTAAAAGGCTGTCATATGGAACAGGGATTAGAACTGGTGTTAGCTTTCTGTATCTGTAACAAAGTATCCGAGAAAAAAATTTAAAGGATGAAAGATTTCTCTCAGTTCACAGTTTTAGTCCATGGTTGCTTGGCCAGGTAAGTTTGAGCATGCAGTGAGGCAGACCATGGCAGATATACATAGTGAGGGATATAGTAAGTAACTCCTCACCTCCTAGTGTGGGGAGAAGAGAGAGAGAGAGAGAGAGAGAGGTGGGGCACCCAAGACCTGGGACAAAATATACCATCCAAAGGTATGTCCAGTAACCTACTTCCTCCAAGTAGGTTTCATCTCCTAGAGTTTCCGCAATCTACCCAAAGCACCACCAGTTGGGAACTAAGCCTTTAACAAATGAACGTTGGGGGTCATTTCAGGTTCAAGCTATAACATCCACCCAGTGTCCTTAAAGGTTCATGTCTGTCTTATAATGCAAAATACATTTAATCCATTTCCAAGAGTTTCCATAGTCTTAACGCTTCATGTATTACTCAATGTCCAAATTAAAAAAAAAAAAAAAGATAAGTTACACACTTCCAACATACAATGACATAGCTTAAACAGTTCCTTTCCAAAAGAAAAAAAAAAGGAGAATATGAAGGGAGGATTGAGTCAAAGCAAGACCAAGACCCAGTGGGACAAATGATAAATCCTATAGCTCCTTGTCTATCTAACACTTAGGGCACATGGTGACATGATGGGCTCCAGAAGGCCTTGCCCTGTGTCCTTGCTCCCGTAGTTGCAGCCCACGTAGCCAGGTTCTTGCCTTGACTCCCTTCGTTATTTGTGGCTTTTCTCAGAGACTGTCCACAGTTCTGGCATGTCTAACTTCTTGGATAAACCATTGCAATTCAAGCCTCCCTCACATGGCTTCACCCATCACTCTCTTAAAGGCTGGCTGCAGGGACCCTAACCCTGCTACATACTACTTGGTTTTCCTGTGAAATCTGAGTGGAAAATTCAGCTCTGCATGCCTGCAAAAAGAGTCAGGTGGATGATGGTGAAGTCAGCTTTCAGCTGTGCTCATGTGGACTGGGTCTGCAGCACCCTTTGAGTACCTGGATGGCTAAACACAGTGAAGCAGATTCCGGGGAAACAACTTCGTAGGTAGTGTTGTGTGAGCAGGGTGCCCTGGTCTCTCCTCTCAGAGCAATCTTAAAAGAGTTTACAACTTTGCATCACTGAGTCTGTGTTGGGTGGGTCTGGCAGTCTCTGAGAGGCCCTCAAGGATCTGTCCTAATGCCCTGGTGAAAAGCTCACCCTTCTTTAAGTTTATTGAAAATTTAACCCAGCAAGTGCTGAGCTATGACAGAAGTTTTTAATTTTTCTGTATAGTACAATTTGGTTTTCCTTTCCTTTCCTATTTTTTGAGTCTTGATCTTAATAAATTCCTGAGGCTAGCTTTGAACTTGTGATACTGTGATACTTCTGAGATGCTGGAATTACACTATATGTTGACACCACATCAGCACTGGCTCCTTTTCACAGTGTTAATTTCTTCAAATTTATATCTTCCTTGGACCCAACGTGTTTTATGTTTCTTTTCCAGACAAACTGCAAGTTTTCAAATCCTGAAACTCTACTTTTAGTTCCTGATTCTCACCATTTATCTGATGAAAGCAGCAAACAATATCCATGCATGGCCTGAATGCTGAGAAATCTCATGAGCCTGGCCTCTACTCTCCACATTCCTATCAGCATTCAGATCTCTTAGCACCTTGGACATTACCCGTCAGTCTCTGCTTATATTTTAGGCTCTCTAGAGCCTTCTTCTCCAAATTTTCTACACTTCTGTCAATCTGTTCTAAATATATGCCACATATTAGGTATAGTCACAGTAATGAACTCCTCTCTCAATATCAATTTTCTGTGTTAGTATTTTCCCACCATGACCAGGTACCCAAGGAAAACAACTTAAGGAAGAAAAACTTCCAGGCACAGTGGCTCACACCTGTAATCCTAGCACTTGGGAGGCAGAGACAGGAGGATTGCTGTGAATTTGAGGCTTGCTTGGGCTGCATAGTGAGCTTAGGGTCAGCCTGAACTACAAAAGTGAGACACTGTCAAAAAAAAAAAAAAAAAAAAAAGCTTATTTTAGCTCATAGTTTCAGAGGTTTGTCTATGGTAGACCAGCTTCATTGCTTTTAGGCTTACTGTGAGGTAGAACATCATAGCAGAATAGACTAATAGAGGAAAGCTGCTTACCTTATAGAGGCCAGGAAGAGAGGGCTGAGGCTAGGGCATTTTAATATTTGCCCTTCAAGGGCATATCCTCAGTGATCTACTTCCTCCAACAACCAGGTCCCACATTCTAAAGCATGAATGTCTAACTTTCTGGCTAGCCAAGATCACACTGAGTGAAGTGGAATTGTCTCAGGCCACATGTAAAATATATAACATAATTAATGTATAGAAATAACGAAACTGTCTTTTACATTCCTTATAAGAATGTTTTAAAAGAAGGGATGACACAAAAATAAAATCAGTAGAATATTTGACTTTGTTTTTGTGAAATTAATGCATCAATGTCCGGTTTGATGGACATGGTTGCAATTTTTGGTGAGTTCTCGAGATGCTTTTCAGATATTTTGGATTTAATTTTCCCCTTTGTGTGGTTTGTACTTGAAAACAGTTTTTCACAAATGTGTTTCTTGCCAAAGAGCAGTGACATGGATAAGGTGTGATTCTAAAGCAAGAGGCATTTTCTATGGGAAGATAGGTTTTAGGAAAGTCAAGGAAAAGAACATAACCAGATATTTCTTCAAGTTTAACAAATAGTTGAAACTATACATTCCATTTGAAAATTCAGAAGAAATGTATTTGTTGATTGAAAATGGGGTTACAAATAAACCAAAACTTTAAAACTAAAGAAGAAAATTCACCTCTGCATATTACAATGTATGCCTTACACATGTGTAAGTTTAAAGTTTATCAGTCATCAGTGTATTTTACTCTCCAACTTACAAAATCACATGTAACATCTGATACATGTAGGTTTATATATCACTGAGTGTGTGATAGGTGCAAATGGTGGAGTTAGCACTGCATCCTCCTGTACTTTTTCCAGCATGCAGCTGAGATGTGAAACTGTTGCTAAAAGTAATAAAATAATATTAAAGTTTATGATGTCATAAGACTACATTACTAACTATCTAGGCCTACATGCAGCCTGTGGGCCTGAGTAAGACTGCCAGTTGTAGTTTCCATCATCTCTTAGGAGAACTGCAAGCCTTTAAGGGGCCTGTAAGACTCAAATCGTAACAAAGACATATTAGTTTCTTCTTACTATTGTCATGGGTCACCACAAAAATGGTGCATTGAGTTTTCCAATATGCATTAAACATTTAGTAAAAAAAGATATCATAAAGAAAATTTAAGCACTACAAAACTGGGTGGGGCTATGGGAAAAAATGAGAATTAAGTTGTGTCTTATACTGGTACAAATCCCCATTATGGAGTGCAATCATGATGTGTATATTTAATGTACCAATAAAGATAATTAAAAAAAAAAAGTTAAGCTGTCAAATAGCCTCTTAAATTCTATTGAAGCTTAAAAATTTCTATCTTATGATCTAGTGTTTTCATTGCTATGCATATATCCAAAAGAAATGAAATTTTTATACTAAGGAGATATCTTCATTCTTATGTTTATTGTACCACTATTCATACTAACTAAAATTTGGGATCAATTTAGTTGCCTATTTCTGGATAAATGGATAAGGAAAAAATATATATGTATATAGTACAATATATACAGTGGAATACTATACAACGTAAAAAAGAGTGAATTCCTAGCATATGCAGCAACAGGGGTCAAAATGGAAGTCATTATGGTGAGATGAATATATGTTCTCATTTACTTGTGGAAAACTACAGAGTTGATTAAAGAGAAGAAAGGAGGAAAATAGTGGTCACTACAGGAGGGAGAAGATTGAGAGACATTAAATGAAGGACACTAAAGCACAGCATTGAAACACAGTTCTAGTTTTCAGCAGCTCAGAAGGATGACTGCAAATCACAACAATCTGTAATTACTTAAAAATAACTAGAGCAGCATAAGATTTACAACAGGTGATAAATGAACTTTTTTTTCTGACAGATTAAAGGGTTTATTTCCCTGATTTGATCATTACAAATTATACACATTTATAAAATTATCATATATAACCCTTAAAAATGTATAGGTAGTCAGATGTGGTGGTGCATGCCTATAATCCAATTAATATTGCAAAGACTGAGGAGAGAGAATAACAAGTTTGAGTTCTATCTGGGAAATTTAGTGAAACTCCATCTCAAAATAAAATTCTACAAAGAGTTGGGGATGTGGCTTACTGGGAGTATCTGCAAGGCCCTAGGCTGAGCTCTTCATACCATAAAAAAAAGATATACAAATATTATGTCCTGATAAAATATAATTATATACCATGTGAAAAGTAGAATAAAGTAAAATGTACTCATAACTTGGAAGGGATAGGTTTTTGTATAACCAGATCCATAGAGCAGCATTACTCCTCAGAGCTTAGTTTGTCTTAGCCTCATGTATTTTCTTTGAGGCCCCTCTGCAGGGTTATATCACGATGTCCTGGAAAAAACTCACCCCGGATTTTGATTTCAGACTTGATGAAGACACACTCCAGTAAGTTGAAAATTGTAGAAATAAGTACTTCAGAGCTCCTGTTATTTATAAGTCAGTAGATTCAATCATTGTTCAAAGGTGCTGGTTCTGGATTATGCCTAAGTGAGGATCTAGAACTCTGTGTGGGTGAGAAATCACATGTTCTTGCAGACAACACAAACCAGTGTTGAACGAAATAAATCTGGACTTGGATTAGGACAGGCTTTGTTTGAAAGGATTATTGTAAAAGAGGAGAAAGAGATGACAGTAGTTTGGGTGGAGAGAGGCTATTTCCATAGGGAAAATGTTCTAAGCTACAAGATCTATAAGTATCTCAAAATCAGACAGAAAAGGACCTTTGTAGAGATGAGAAAACAAGGCTGGAAAGCATGGGGTATGGGTCTCTGGGATGAATGCCAAGATTTGATTAGCTAAATAGAGAATGTTTTATTCCAGCACAGCCCTCTTTCAGAAGGGGCTACCAAGGAAGGATTGCACGGCATCTCCAGCATTTACCCTGAAGTGGGTAAAAATTCATGGGTGTGGGCAAAAGACAGAAGTTTAGCTGAAGTTTGGCCAATCAAGGTAATAGAGTTTTTGCCAAGGCTGGTCAGTGCTTGCACAGCATTTGGTTAATCATTTGGGCTTGAACTTATTGTAAGTGAAAAGAGATATAAGTATTATATAAGTAATATGGAGAAAAATTTAAAAATAAAAATTTCCAGAACATAGTGGACGGAGGGACTTTATCTGTTATCCAGGATCACAGGGCTCAGACAAATTTCATCTTGTCACTGGGGTGCTTGGAGTGTGGTTGGGGACAGGCTGGACATTTCCCTATTCTTCCTTTAGTTTGGTGCTATTCAGAAATATCAGCACATATACATTGAGCCTTCCTTTTGAGTCTCGCATCATGATAGATGTCCTGGATCCATGTTAAAGAGATTATTTTCCTCCCAAGCAGTTTATATATTTGTAGAAAGTTCACACTGTCTTACACGAGGCATAAAAATAAACATAAAGTTGTCTTTCAGTACCAAAAGGTAGCAGAGATGTAAGTGCTTTAGAACACTTCCAAGGAAAGCGCCTAGCAGAGGCTGGAAGAGTTGGAGTTAGTCGTGGACTTCCACTCTTTCTCCTGTTTTCTGCCCACTCTGTCCAACTTTGTGCTGGCCTGTCTAGTCTGTGTCACCCATATCTCACAGCTGGCGGTGAATAGATTTTAATTCTGGGATGAGAGCATCAGAGAGTTCAGGATATTTCTTCTGATCCTTTCTCCTATAATTTCCATTTCAGTGAACCCTCTTGTGTAACTCTTACCCTTAATGAACTTCAGTAAACTGTCTTCACCTTTGACTTTAGGGCTCAGGTGGTAAATACTTCACCCTGCTGCCAATCTCTATGCCTCTCTGAGGCAATTAATTGGTCTTTTTGACCCTACCAGGCTTCTGTAAACTGCGTTCTACTTAAAGTTGAACCATCTAGGTTCTTTACCAGGGTCTGCTGTTCCAGTATTCTTTCAGCCTAAGGACATTATACAATTTTCCTTAGTGTTCCAAATGATCTGCATGCACTGAGAACTTCACGCTGGTCAGTGTGGTAGGTAGCTTTCACCTACCACAAAGCCTTCCAGGAGCCCTATAAAACAGTTTTATTTACACCTGCTTTATCATGAGGATATGGATTCTGATAAGAGATGGCTCAACTTGCTGAGCTTCTCAGAAGGTTTTTTTTTTTTTTTTAATCTTTTTTGGTACATTACATATATGCATCATGATTGCACTCCATAATGTGGATTTGTACCAGTATAAGACACAACTTAATTGTCATTTTTTTCCCATAGCCCTACCCACCCTACCACCCCCCTATACACATAAAATTTGTTTCCTTTCTTTTTTGTTATAATATCATTATTTTTTCCCCTTCACCCTATTTTACTTTGAGTAATTTCTATTTCACAATATATAACATACAATTCTAGGACTCATTTACATCTTCATTTTCTCATACCAGAAAGATGCAATATGTACCTATCTGTGACCTATTTATTTCACTTGTGAGAATATCCTCAAGGTATGTCCATGTAAGTATAAATGATTCAAACTTTTCATTTTTTATGGCAGAGTAATATTCCATTCTGCAGTTTTGAACCTAAGTTTACCAGCCTCAAGACTGCTTTTTCAGAGAGTAGAGCAATTATAAATTAAAACTGGATCTTTACAAAGTCCTCTTTAAGGTCAATTTATTTTAAAAGGCATAAACTTATTTTCTGAGACTGATCTAGTTAGCAAGATTAAATTATAATAAAAAATTTTATGAGATAACAAAATTTCATTATACCAGATTACAGTAAAAACCTATCAATTTAAAAGTCTTTTAAATGTGCCCCAGCCATTTCTGTGTTGGTAAGAAGCCCTGCAGGTAATCCTGATACACTCTAAAGTTTTAGAACTACCGTTATGGAGCCTGATCCTACTGGGGCTCCTCTATACTCTTTATCTCTGCTTGAATCCCCAATTTTCCATTTATTAGCTGTGATTTTTTCAATCTCAGTTCCCCGTTTCATAGTGTCGCTAGGCGGATTAAGTCAATTAAATGTGTTAAAAGGCAATACATGATCCTGGGTACTTTAATGAAATGCATCGATTTGTGTTTTATACAACTATGTTATTATATCTGAAATCACTAACAAATTAATTGATTGATAACCTTGGAGCAACTTTTTTTTTTTTTTTTGAGATAGGGTCTCACTTTTGTAGTTCATGATGACCCTGAGCTCAGCTTTGAATTCACAGCAATCCTCCTACCTCCACCTCCCAAGTGCTGGGATTACAGGCAGGAGCCACCACTCCTGGCACTGTGGTATGTGGTACTGATTGCTAGTGGATGTGAGTCACCACACTCAGCATTTGGTATGTGGTTACCGTGGATTGAATTTGGAACCTGTGAGTCTCCGTACTTGGCACTGTTGTATGTGGTTACTGGGGATCAAACCCGGGCCCTTGCACTTGCAAGGCAGGCACTTGGACCACTGAGCTAAACCCCCAGCCCAGAGCAACTGTTCTTCAACAGCTCACAGCCTAGCAGGAAAAGAAGAATAAATAATTTCAAAATTGTATGCCATAGCCTGAAAAACATCTCTATAGCTACAGATGTAATGGTGGGGAGTTTGTGGGATGAATTTGGGAGATAGGTCAGGAGCAGGTCTCAGAAGTACACACATTGTGATGGGGTTGGTGTTACAGTTCAGTGGTACAGAGCTTGCCTAGCATGTGCAAGGTCCAGGGTTCAGTACTCAGCAATGCCAAAGAATGTGATTAATAAAACTGTGAAAAGATTTAATTTTAAACATTCCTTTATAATACATTATAAGCATTAACAGTAATGTTTTGTACAGTGATGTTTCATTTAATGATGGATTACATGTAGATGGTTATTTCATAAGATTATGTTGCCCAGTAATGCCATAACATCTTAGTTTGTCTAAACACACTCTTTAATGTTTACACAATGATATAATCATCTCCTGCTGCATTTATCATAGTGTATTCCTCATGTTAGGTGACACATGACTATAGATCACCTGACTGTAGTTGACTCACTCCAGCTTGAATTTATAGCAATAAGGAGAATACTTTCATCTACATTCTTGTCATAGCTCTGTAAATTTAAACTTTACTTATAGATAAAATTGATCACATTTGTGCCTTTTGTCATGGTAAAACCTGGACCAATGACTTTCTGGGCCTCTCCAATCCCCTGAAATGTGGTCTGGATGTCAGAAAATAGGTGAAGATTATTTTTTGGAATGCACATAAAAGAGAATAGGAAGGGAAAACTATGCCAAACTTCAGGCATCACTTGAGATACAGCAAATGGTTTGAGAAAACGAGGCATAAATTGAAAGGAGAGGAGCAGCTACAGAGAATTAAGTCATGTCATATACTGGTACAAATTTTCAATGTTGATGGTCAAAATTTAGGGAAGAAGGCAAAGACCCTTGTCTTCAAAGACCAACACAACTTCCAAGGAGCTTGGATTTCACTTGGTGAGTAGCTGGGCATCACTGGTCAGCTCTGTATTTTATTTTTTAATATTTTAAATTATCTTTATTGGTACATTATGAATACACATGATAATCATATTCAACATTAAGAGTTTGTACCAGAATATGACATGACTTGATTCTCATTTTTTCCCTTTTCCCCCTGCCCTGCATTTCCCTGCCCCCTATATACACAATCTTTGTTTTCTTTTTTCTTTATTCTTACCACATTCATTTTCTCCTTATTTACCCTTACACTCTTTCTTTTAAATATTTTCTACCTTGCAATATCAACTATACATACATTTCATATGTATATATTTACATATGAATGTAAATTCATTTACAATTTCATATTCTCATACCAAGGAAAAGATATGATATTTACACATCTGTGACCTGTTTATTTCATTTATGAGGATGTCCTCAAGGTACATCCATTTGAGTATGAATGACTAAATCTCATTTTTGATGGCAGAGTAATGCTCCATTCTATAAAAGAACAACATCTTTATACAGTCTCAAGTTGATGGACATTTGGGTTATTTCCAACTCTTAGAATCACAAAAATGAGCTGCTATAAACATGGGTGCACATATGTCCTGCGAAATGACTTTGTGTATATGCCTAGCATATTCCTTTGTGTATATTCCTTTGTGTATATGCCTAGCAGAGCGATGGCTGGGTCAATGAGACCTCCAATCCTAGTTTTTTGAGGAATCTCCACACTGATCTCCACAGAGATTGTACAAGTCTACATTCCCACCAGCAGTGGAGAAGGGTTCCCTTTTCTCCTCAGCCTTGCCAACATTTCTTGCTGGCTAATTCTGACATAGCAGCCATTCCTTGTGTAGTTAGATCTGAGTGTTGTTTTCATCTGCATCTCTCGAATGACTAATGATGTTGAGCATTTCTTCATATACATCTTAGCTGCTCTTACTTCTTCCTCTGAAAAGTATCTATTCATTTCAGATGCCCATTTTTTAAAATCTTTATTGGTACATTAAATATACACATCATGATTGCACTCCATAATGGGGATTTGTACCAGTTTAAGACACAACTTAATTCTCATTTTTTCCCATAGCCCTACCCACCCTACCACCCCCCCATATACATAAAATTTGTTTCCTTACTTTTTTGTTACAATCTCAACATTGTCCCCTTTCACCTTATTTTACATTGAGCATTTTCTATTTCACATTATATAACATACAATGCTAGGACTCATTTACATCTTCATTTTCTCATA
>PVIR01011989.1:0-45847 GCA_004026965.1 Petromus typicus | reverse complement strand
TCGCTGTGCCCACGTCAGCCCTGTCCGTGGTCGCTGTGCCCACGTCAGCCCTGTCCGTGGTCGCTGTGCCCACGTCAGCCCTGTCCGTGGTCGCTGTGCCCACGTCAGCCCTGTCCGTGGTCGCTGTGCCCACGTCAGCCCTGTCCGTGGTCGCTGTGCCCACGTCAGCCCTGTCCGTGGTCGCTGTGCCCACGTCAGCGCTGTCCATGGTCACTGTGCTCACGTCAGCCCTGTCCGGCCACAGCCTCTCTGGCTTCAGAAGATAGAACCGTTCACACGAGGAAGGAGAGGAGCGCCAGCACGTGCCAAGGCCCATGTGCATGCACCCAAATGCCAAGAAGGCTGGCAGCTAAGGGCTTCACCGCAAGGACACACCAGCCCCTTCCCGAAGGGGTGCTCTGGAAGGTGCCGAGCAGAGCTGCAGAGATGCAGGGCAGGGCTGTGCTCCGCCCTCAGACAGCAGCCAGTCCTTTAGAGAGATGGAGGAACCCACACCAGAGCTGTCTCAGGGTGCAGAGCTGCCACGGAGCGCACGCTGTTGTTTAGCTACAACGATAGTTTATCAGCCACGGCTGTGCCCGGTCATGGCGAGGGCCACGCAGTTCCTTCCCTGGAGCTCCCAGCGTCAGTCGCCCTTCTGTCCCCAGGCCCTGCCTCTTCCCAGGCGGCTGTGTCGGGAGTACTCAGAGTGGCAAGGCATTTGTGCAGACCTCCCTGTGGGCCACTGTGTTCCAGGCTGTGCTCTGGAGGGTGGCTGGTGGCCACTGCCTTTGTCCTGGTGTCAAGGAAGAGAGAGGAAGGGGTCTGGTTCACTCAAGAGTTGGTGGTTCTGGAAACAGGAGTTCTACCAGTGGCCAGCATTCTGGGCGGTTCCAGTGGGAGGTGCATGCAAGGCGTGTGTGTGTGTGTGTGTGTGTGTGTGTGTGCGCGCGCGCGCATGTGCATGTGTGCAAGCTGGTGCATGCTGCCTGTTCCCTTCATGCTTGTTCAGCCTTGACTTCTTTTTCTTTTCTGCCTTTTCTTCCCTGTACTGGAGATTGAACCAGGGGGCCTTCTACCACTGAGCTGCTCTCAGATATGTATATTTTTTGACCAGGATCTTGCTAGGTTGTCCAGGTTGAACTTGGGATCCTCCTGCCTCAGCGTTCTGAGCAGCCAGGATTACATGTGTGTCACCATGCCTGGCTTTTTCTGTCCTTGATTGTCACCATTGCAATCTTGACAAACAACTGCCAGTCGCTGTGCCAGAGTGTGAAGATGGCAAGGCTGAGCGACAGGCCCGGTTCCCATGGAGTGGCAGGCGGAGGGGCAGGAGGAGGAGGCGGCGGCGGAGGTGGAGGAGGACGACGCAGTGAAACCCGAATGACGGGGTGTCAGTGTTTTGAATGCTGTAAAATGCAAAGTAACAGAGTATGGCTGTTCAGCCCTTGGATTCTTATAAATTTTTAACTTTTAGTTTCCATTTCTAGTGACTCTTTTACCATAAATCAAGCAGCAGAGAGCAGGCATAGATGAGTGGCAGCGGGCATTTTATATTCACCAGGACGTGCACACTTTGGTGTGACTGCCAGGCCCTGGGCCGCTGTGGTAGCACCTGAGATTTGGGATGGAGCCCTCCCAGGAGCGTCTCTCTGTCCCACGAGGGAGAGCCCAGGGGTGTGGCAAGAGTGGGGTTTGGGTGACACTCTCTGCAAGACACATAGATATCAGGAGGGATAGACAGCCTACCAGCAGCCTCCCATCGAGCACTCTTCAGATCAGGAGACTTGGGAGGGTTCTTTAATATTTATCAAGCTGAGAACGGAAACTGATTCTTATTAATAAAGATTGCACATGAAAACAGATACACTGGCCACTGGCAGCAGGAAAATCAAAGTCCTGAAAAACACTCAGCAAAAATAGCTCATATTTTACGTCTTGTTTTCTTGTCAGTTTGCTTGCGCAGTTCTTCAGACGGCTTGTTCTTAGGATGCAAACTAAGACATTGGAAATTAGGCACGCTATTAATGAAGCCCTCTTTTGTGGGAAGCTGCTCACCAGCATCTTTGAGGCAGCGGCCTTTGGGGGAGGCTGGTGAGGTCTCAGGGAGATTAGAGACAGGCTTCTGCTTAGCCACCCATGAGTTTGTGGACAGCCGTTCCTCGGTCGTGGTGTCCACCACTTGTCCAGAGAGGGAGTCTTGGGGTGGTCAGGCTTGGACTTGGTGGCCGTGATGATCTGGGGGTCCTCTGTTGGCTTTGTGGGGCGTCGTCCGTCCCTCACTGTCCGCAGGCCGGGGCTGCTCAGAGTTCTCGCACGACCTCTGTGTGTGCTCAGCGCTCAGGGAAGGAGTTGACTTCCGCAGGGGTGTGTCAAGTCTCGTCTGAGAACACTGCCACTGAGGTCTGTGCTGTGAGAGAACGGGCCCCGCTGGCCTCACAGTTGTCTGTGGACACCTGAGAGGGGCCTGCAGGCAGCACTGGTGCTGCTGGCTTCCTGGTTACGGTCACGTCCAGTGGACCCTGTGTCCTACCAGCCCAGTGACTTCCGCAGCAGGCTGGCTGAAGAGGAGGCCTACTCCCGTGAGCGGGAGTCACACTCCCCACCTGGCTGTGACAGCGCTATGGCCATGTGAGGTCCCACCAGGACACCGGGGCGGGGGCGTGTGCCACATGAGGGGTCGGCTGCGGTACCAGGCTCTTGTGGAAGAGGGGCTGCCCTGTGGCAGTCTTTCCCTCCGTGCCCCAGTAGGGGCCCACCCAGGAGACGTCCCTCTTACAGTCCCTCACCTTGTGTCCTCAGTGAGCCTTCTCCCCTAGCCTCAGTCTCCTCATCTGGAAAGCAAGTAAGCTGGATGGAGTTGAGAGGCACTGACCGCACGTGCCCTGTGTGGAGTGTGTCCAGAGAGTGTGAGAATGAGTGCGGATGAGAGAGTCCATTTTCCCTGAGCTCCCCCAGCCAGCCAGAAAGGGTGCCGGCATGCTGGCCTCCTGGGTGGCTCCCTCGCCGCCGCCTGGCCAGGGTTAATCCCCTCACCTTCTGGAGCTCTGTTAACGTGTGGGTTGGAGACCTTGGTCTCCTCTAAACCACACGCCCAGGGCGTGACCGTGACAGTGTCCTGGAGGTGCTGCGCTGCCCTCACGTCCTCACCGTGTGCAGGCCCAGCGCCCACCCCTCGCCCTTGCCGCCAGCACGTCTCCAGAGGGCACATCTCTGAGTTTGGGGTCCGCAGAGCACTCGGCCCACGAGCCCTTGTGGGCGCGCCAGGGCCGGTGGGGGTGTCGGCGGCTGCGGGTTCCCAGCGTTCCCGTGTCCTCTCAGCCCTGCGACCTTGCTCTGCTCACTCTTCTGCCCTTGGTGGCGTGTCTCCCTGGCCCCTGCTCCAGCTCCTCCTGTGCCCCCCAGAGAAGGAGCGTCGCCCTGCTGCTCCCCACCCAGAACCCTGCCTCTGTCTCCTGTGGCTGTTGAGACAGGACAGGCATTTGTTCTCTCACAGTCGGCGGTCAGCGCGGCCCGGCTGAACCCGGGTGCTTCCACAGCGGGTCCCCCAGAGTTCCGGGGAGAAACCAGAGCCGGGCCCTTCCCCTTCTGTGGCTGCCAGCGTCCCTTGGCTTGTGGCCGCGTGGCTTTCTTCTGTCTGCGTGATTGCTGTGCCCCTCCTCTTCCTGCGGGAGAGCAGACGTTGGGCTGCACCCAGGGCCGGCCTGTGCAGGTCGCCGGTGCAGTGAGCTGCAGAGCTCTTGACGTGGCCACTCTGCAGAGCGCCTCTTCTCCTACCAGCGGTGCACGGGGCAGGGGTGAGGACCTGAGCAGTCTGGGGCTGTCTCCAGCTGGTCACAGATGGGAGTCCTGACCCCGTTTGCTTCCTGCTCCCCGGCGGCCCGTCCCACGGCCTGCATTGGCAGCTCTGGTCTCCAGCCGCAGACAGTGTGTTCCTGGGCTGCTGTCCTCTGGGCAGCCAGCGTGGGCTTGCCAGGAGTCAGGTCAAGGGGTGCCCTGCTGGGACCCTTCTGGGGTCCCAGTGCTCTGCCTGGGCGCCCACTGTGCCTGACACACGGCTCCAGCTTGCCGTCGATGCTTCAGCCCCCTGCTTGGCTCTTCCCGCTGGCCGTGACCTCCCTGTGCATTTGCCTCTGCCTGGGGTGCCACCTCTTCTTTGTCTCTGGCTGCTCATCCGGTCAGAGCAAAGGGTTGGGGTAGGTTCTGGGTAGACGCCAGCATGCCCCGCCGGCTTCCTGTTTCCGAGTCTGGGCCCGATGCTGTGTTCCGTGTCCCTCTGTCCCCACCAGCCCCTGCTTCTGTCTGGAGCTGCCTTGTCCCTGTGGGCTGCTCGTGTGGCTGCCCCAAAGCACCCACAGGCCAAGTGTGCCGGCACACTCGTGGTGAATATCAGCATGGCAGTGTTGACTCTTCTGTACTTGCGGGCTCCCAGCTGCAGCAGGACAGGGCAGCCTGAGGTCAGGAGGAGAGGGCAGCCTGTCCTGCTACTCTGTCCTTCCTCCCAGCCAACATGATGATAGAGTAGAGGCCACGTGGATTATTTAGGGAGTGTGTGGCTTCCTGACATCTGCTGGTGACTCAGGACCACATGGGAAGTGCACAGCATGGATTGAACAGGGCACCCAGCTGGTGCCAGTCAGCCAGGTGTCAGCTTTTCCACTTCCAGAGAGAATCTGGGGTCCAGTCACTGATGTGGAATCTTCTCATTTTTAATCTAAAGGAATTACACCTGCAGTTTGGATGTGATGTGAGCCCTAACATGAGACCTTTGCTTTATGGGTAATGGACCAAAACTCCAAGTAGGAGAGGGAGTCATGGGATGGGTGGTCCAGGAGAGGGTGTTGACATGTGCCCGCAGCAAAAGGGGCAGTTGGGGGATCTGTGCCAACCAGGATGCCATGCTGAGGGCATGGAAGGCTGACGAGCAGGGGCTCAGCTGTGAGCCGGGCATGGTGGCTCATGTGAACGGTGGAGGACAGCACAGCCTGAACTAGGGGAGACACAGGAAGGAGCACTCTGCCCCGGGAGACCTGTGCCTATGGGGTCTGGTCTTGTGCCAAGCTGGACTGAGAGATGGGCAGTGGGGCACACTGGGGGCCGTGGCCAGTGACATGGGCTCGTGTCTTTCCAAGGCGCCCATTGCTGGGTGGGGTGCAGCGCTCTTTGGTCAGAGCGTGCATTGGAAGTACTTTTTTAAAACAGGAAATGTCATCATTTGGCCCAAATTGTTTGGCCCAAATTGAGTCTGTCTGTGTGTGGATTCAGGCTCTTGCTGGTGTTTTTGTCTTAAACTTTGGGCCTGTGGGGTCAGGGTGGCCCATGGCCCATAGCTAATGGTCCTTGGTGTCATTGAGGGCCACAGACAGGCCCACAGCTGCCCTTGAATCACCCCGGTGCTCCTGACATATTGGGTGTCACACGCACTGTGCCTGTCCTGGAAAGAGAGCAGAGGTGTGGGAGTATGGGTGGCGGTGGCCCTGCTCTCTGCTGTCTGCCTGTGCCCGCAGCCTGCCCGGGGCCCAGCCTACAACACGCCCTGGGCTGGGCAGGACCCGTGGGAGGAAGGGGCTCCCCTGTTCGGTCTGTTGCGTGCCAGGAGTGTTAACCTCTCCACTTTGGCTCTGCAGGCTGGTCTGATCCGCATGGAGGAGGAGGAGTTCTTCATCGAGCCCCTGGACAAGGGGCTGGCAGTGCAGGAGGCCGAGCAGGGCCGTGTGCATGTAGTGTATCGCCGACCACCCTCACCCGGGTCCCCTCTTCCTGGCACCTCACAAGCGCATGACACAGGTAAGGCTGCTGCAGCTGGTGGGTTTCAGGGGAACCTGTCTGAGTCTCTGATCCCCGGCGAGCATCCTGGGGATGGAGAGTCCCCTTCTGCAGGCCTGATTGCTTGCTGAGGTGGGCCTAGTCCTGCCAGCGGCCTGCATAGCACAGAGGTGCTGGGTGTTGGGCCGGTCCTCTTCCTGAGTATGAGCTGGCAGGAACCAGCCTGAGCATCCAGAGCTCCAGGTCTGTGGTCCTCACAGAAGAAGAAGCACAGGTTGTTAAATGCTCTACCTTGTGTTGCCCAAGGACCAGCAAATGCTAGGGAGCAGGGGGCCCCAGCAGGCCTGCGTGCCCCCAGGGGCACTGCGCTGGTGCCTGCCTTTCCCTACCCAGCTGCCCACAGAGGCCCCGAGTCCTCTCGCTGGCTCCCCCTAGGGGTGGGCCTCTAGAGGCCCTAGGATGCTGTCTGCACATTTGCGGGGTTTTGTCTTTCTCAACCTTGAACTGATGTAGGAGCTGCTGGGTGATGGGGTGACCAGCACCTGCTTGGGTGCCCGCTGTGGTAGTCCGAATCTCACTGGGACTGTTCAGTGCTGGACTGTGATGAGGCCAAGGTCAGTGCTGCTGTGGTCTTGCATAGGGGTGGGCCTCGTGGACGGGGCCACCTCGCCCTGGCGTGGCCTTGGTGGCCTGTGTGAGCAGCTGTGAGGCAGCTGTGAGGCAAGTGCTCTGGAGGCCCCGGGCCAGCCCCTTGCTTCGATCACTGCCACCCCTCTGCCTCTGTCGAGCAGATGCTTGTCACTCAGGTCTCCTCACTGCCCAGCGGGCAGGTCAGGTGGGGGCAGCCTGGCAGGACAGCACTTCCTGTCACGAAGCCGTGTTAGACCCTGCAAAGGAGCTGTCCTCTCAGGAAGCCTGGCACAAACTGGAGCCAGTCGATACCTCTCTCTAGCGGCCCCTTCTTGCCTGGTAATGAGTTGGCATCCTCTGTGGTTGCAACTTCGGGGTGTGCGTGTGTGTGTGTGGCAGCCATGGCAGGCGAGAGGGAAATGAGATGGAGCCAGTCCCTACACCTGCCCCGCCTGGGTCAGTCTGCCCCAGCCCAGCTCCTGGCCAGCCTGGGCCTCTGACCTCTGCTGTCTGCAGACCTGCAGTGGGCATCAGGGTTAGAAATGCCCACCTTATTCTAGGGTGTGGTACTCTTGGACAGGCCTCTGCTGGACAGCTCTGGGTGGCTCAGGCAGCGTGAAGCAGAGCCAGCAGAGTGCAGCTGCCCCAGTGCTCGTGCCCGCGCCTCTGGTCCTGCATGCCGCAGGACGCTCACCCTCCCGAACCTGGCAGCTCTCCCCCGTGGCCTGGTGGCCTGACTTTATTCTCTGGACCTCTACGAGTGTTTCGGCGTCTTCTGCCGAGTCCTCCCTCTCCCTCACAACCCCAGTCCAGGTATCTCTAATGAGAACTTGGAACTGAGAGCGCAGGACAGGAATTTCCACCCAGAGCAAGCCCAGAAACCACTGGCCTCAGGACAGTCTGGCTGAGGCCGGCCATCAAGTCGGGGTGGGGCCAGCCTGGAGGTGTGGGGTGCAGCCGGTAATGGGCCACTGGGGGAGAGTGGGCCACGTGCAGCTGTCAGGGTCACGTGCCACAGTCAGGCCGCGGGTGCAGGTGCGGGTGCAGGCTCGGGGTCTGGAGCCCATCCCTTTCCCCCCTGTAGCATCAGCCTGGTCTGCGTGAGTGACGTTGATCTGCGGACAGCTGTCCTCTGGATGTGCCTCATCACTCCCGTGGCCCAGCTGGGGTCGGCCCAGCCCTGCCGCCCTGCCCGGGTTCCAGACAGTTTACTCTGGCCTCCGATGGGCTGAGAGCCTGAGCTGACCTCAGATATCTTGGCCTCATGGGCCTCGGCCCTGGGCTCACTTCGAAAGCCATGTCCTGTGAGTGTAGCCAGAGGACACAGCTGGCTGGGCATAGAACCCTAGGCCCTCAGAGCAAAGGGTTTGTGTGCGCGCAGGTGTACTTGTGTGTACCCATATGTGTGCGTGCGTGTGTGCCTGTGCATGTGTGCCCATGTGTGTACATGTGTGCTTGCCCGTGTGTGTGCGTGTGTACTCGCCCATGTGCGTGCGTGCTCATCCGTGTCCGTCCGTGCATGCGTGTCCGTGTGTGTGCATGCGTGCTCGCCTGTGTGCATACATGCGTGCGTGCCCTGTGTGCATGCATGCCCATGTGCGTATGTGCATGCCTGTGTGCATGCGTGTGTGCCCCTGTGTGAACATGTGTGTGTATCCGTGTGTGTACATGCCTGCCTGTATGCGTACGTGCGTGCATGCCCTGTGTGCATGTATGCCCATGTGCATGCCTGTGTGCATGCATGCGTGCCCCTGTGCGAACGTGTGTGTGTGTCCGTGTGCATACATGTGTGCTTGTATGCGTACGTGCGTGCGTGCCCGTGCGTGCGTGTGCATAAGCACGCGGGTGCCCAGGACTTGGCTGCACCTACTTGGGCGGATTGACACTGGTCTCTTGACGTGGTGGGACTCACAAGAGTGGAGCATGGTGGAAACGGGACCGTCCCGTGTGCGTGTTGTCTGGCATGCGGCCGTTGCCCTTCCTGTCGTCCGCCGTGTTGTGCCGCACCAAGGGGCCCTCAGAATCACAAGCCAAACAAAACTCCTGACTTACAAATCGCACTCCTCCGGCACTTTGTTATACACGTGCGGAATGGATATAGACACGTGTGTTCGTCTCTCTCTCCTTTTTTTCTTTAACGAAATACCTGAGAATCGCTAGCTTTTTAAAATAGGAGTTGTATTTAGCGCATAGTTTTGGAGACTGAAAGTCCACCGTCACGTGATCCACGTGTTGTTGCCTCTGGGGAAGGACCGCAGCTGTTGGTGTGACCATGGCAGGCACAGTGGGGCCGTCCCTCAGCCGGACTCGCATTCCCAGGGCTCCAGGACCAGCCTGGCAGTGCAGGTCCTGTGAGTGCCGACTAGCTCCTTTCAAGGCGGCTCCCTGGTCATCCCCAGACTTGGCCGAGCCCGCGTCCCAACGTCACCCCTGGGACCAGGCTCTGGTGCACGCCCCTGGGGGCGCATGCCTGAGGTCAGGGCAGCGACCTTCCTTCTTCCGGCTTGGCTCAGGCTGAAGTAGCAGGCGGGAATGCAGACTGGATGTCGCCCCACTATTTACTGGCAGGCAGTGCCCTTCGGGAAGGGGCACGCTTGTCCTGGGCTTGGGGTCTGTGGTTTCTGTGAGGGTTCCTGGAGCTGACGCGTGTCCTCCTCGGGGTGTCAAGTTGGTTGTCCTGAGTCCCAGAGAAGCCTGGGCAGCCTGGTGGCTTCAGGGGCTCACAGATACCATTTTTACTGAGGCTCCGGCACGCAAGTCAGTGGCTGGGCTGCAGATCTCCGGGGGAGACGGGTAAAATTAGGGTTTTGATACCGTGGCATAGCCTCTGACCCAGTCAGGTGTGTGGCATTGGTGGTTGGCATGGTCGTATCACTCTCTGCTCTGGAGAGTTCTGTAGGGAAGGATGGGAGGGTGAAGGAGGGGGACCCTTTCTGTCCTCCTGGCCATGCTGGGGGGACAGAGGCAGAGCTTGGAGGCCAGGGCACCAGGGTGGTCTCGGGGGAGCAGTGGTCGAAGTGTAGCCCCAGGCCTTCTAGACTCCCAAGTGTCTGTTCTCTGGCCTCCTTCAGGCTAGCCTTGGCCCAGACACACTGGGTTCAGGGGCATGATATGTCAGCCTCTTGTGGGGGTGCAGCACACACACATGCGTGTGCTCAGGTGCAGCTCTGAGCTTGAGCCCATCCCGCACCCGCCTGGCGTCCACCTCACCCCTGCCTGGGGCCAAGACGGAAGCTCTGGCCGCCACCCCGGTAAGTCTTGGGCCGCCGTGGCACACCAGGCGGAGTGCAGTCCATTTGTTCTCGAGCCTGGAAGTCTGAAGTTGGTCTCCCTGGGCCGAGTTAAGGTATGCTTCAATTCGGTCTGCCTCTGGTGGGGTGCACACAACTGCACTGAGGTTTCATCCAGATAATCCCGTTTTGGGATTCGTAGTCCAGTCTCTTCTCCAGAGTGATTTTCCCTGTGTAGGGAACCAGTCACAGTTGTAGGAAATGGGATGATAGCTTCAGGGGTCCACGGAGGCAATGGAAGGTGGTGGCCTGTCCCTCCGGGGTGAGGCTGCCTCGTGGATGGTGCTCAGGTCTGGAGACGCTGAGGACCCCTGGGGGGGCAGCCAGCTGCAGTCTCAGCCAGGCCAGGCCTGTGCCCGGAGGGGTGAGTCAGGTTGTGGCTGGGCCAACCAAGAGGCCACGTGCTGAGAAGCTGGCCTGCTGCAGGCCTGCAGGAGGCTGGTTGGCATTCTGCAGGGTTCCCAGGTCAAATGCCACGCATCTGCAGAAGGCCTTGCTGTCTTGAGATAGGAGCTGCAAAGTCAGAGCCTGCAGGGTCCGGCTGTCAGTACCAATGAGGCTGCAGCACAGAAAAAGAAAAAACAATAACTGTGTCCGCCCTCGGCCTGGCTTTATTTCCCCACTTTGATATAAACCCAGATGACAGAGAAAACAGTTGTGTGAGAGTGAAGACAGCAGTGAGCGTGAGGCTGCACGGGGCCGGCCAGAGACCCTGTGAGGGACAGGCCTTCTCGGCTCCCAAGGCCGTGGCTAGGGGAACTCATTATCCTACTGTCGAAAAAATTCAATGTTTTCATTTTTGTGGGAACTTTCCTGATTTTAGCGTGTGGCTTCAGATTTCTAAAAAGCACTATCTGGCCAGATACAACCCACGCCTCCCCTCGGCCACTGCTTGGAGGCTCAGGGCAGAAGCGTCCTCTGCTCCTCTGAGGCCGCCCTCCAGGGGCCAGGGGTGCCTGTGCACAGAGGAAGGCAGGTGGTTCCCAGGCCTGCGTTGCTGTGCCCTCCAGCCCTGCCATGCACACTGCCCCCACTGAGGAAGACAAGCCAGCCCTGTGCCAGTGACCTTGGCTGCTGCCTGTCCTCAGCAGCAGCCAGTGCCAGGCCTTGGCCCGTGGGTGTGAGGCTACAGTGTCCTCACTGCTGGGCAGAGCTTCTGCCCTGCTGTCACCATGCTGGCCCGCTGGGGAGGGGAGCCGAGGTCCAGTGTGGCCGGCTCCTCTGGACCTTCCCAGCCAGGCCGGTAGGCCAGCCCTCCTGACCTGCATTTGTCCTGTCGCTTTGCTGGGAGCCCAGTAGGCATTTTCCAGGCTGTGGGTGTTTGCCTTAGGCATGAGGGCGGAACTTAGCAGAGCTGATGCTGGGCAGCCTGGCGACTACAGCCCCAAGTGACCCAGGCCCTGGACAATGCCCAGCGGGCAGTGGTCGGCTGTCAAGGGTGGGGAGGGCCCTTAGAGCCGTGTGCTCTGGCTAGTGCGAGACAGACACTAGGCCTCCCTGGATTTGGGGTGCAGGCGAGGCCCAGCCTGAGGGTGATGGAGAAAATGTGAGGGAATGGCCGTGGCTGAGGGGCACGCCTGCAGGCACTGTCTTCGCTCGAGTCCTGTGGCTGGAGGCAAGGCTGCCACATACTCAGTCGCTTAGAACCGCGCTCCTCGTTCCCTCCTAGCCGTGGGGCCGGGGATCCGCACGGGTGTCTGAGGGCTGCTGCCTCCGCCCTCAGCCTCTCCACCTCCCGCAGGCTGCCGCCGCCCTGGCTCCTGGCTGCGTCCTTCCTCTCCTCTGGGTCACATGGCCCCTTCTTCAGTGGTCAAGTCCCTCTTGCCTCCCGCATCTAAGGACACTTGTGGTTGCTCTCAGGGCCAGTAGAATAACCCAGGACTGTGTCCCACCCCGGAATCCTGAGTGTAGTCATATCTGTGGCTCCTTCACTACCCATGGGTGCTGGGGAGTTGCCTGTGGCTGCTTGGGGGTCATGACTCAGCGCCTGTCTCAGGGATGAGCTGGGTCAGGGAGGGTGAGTGAGGCCCGAGCTCGGGCTGGACGTGCAGCCCAGCCTCGGGCTGGCCGCTGTCCCGGCCTACCTGATACCCCTGGGCCCCCGCGCCCAGCTGGCCCTCTACCTGACCCGCTGCTGTGAGGCCGGCCCTGTGGGCCGCTGTGCTCCTGTCCCTCTGTTGCACGCGGACCGCGCCTGCACTTGGGAAGCCGAGGAAAGCCGAGAAGCGCTGCTTGTGAAGTGCAGGGCGGCTGGCCCCACTCCGGGAGGCGTGTTTCCGAGCTGAGCACACCCTTGGCAGGGCCGAGGCGCTCCTGTCCTGCGGGCTGGGCCCTTGGGACGGCTGTTGGAGATGCCAGGGTGGTGACGTGGCCCCACGCTGGGAAGGGTGGGCGGGCGCTGGTGCTGGGAAAGCCGAGGCTGCACATTCTCAGAGGCTCTGTGTTGTCTGGGGTCAGAGGTGGGCGGTGCATTCAGAGTGGTGGCCCAGTGGAGGGGCCTGTTGTCTGGGCTGGGGTCTGGCGGACACCTCCAAGAGCCATGCGTGCAGCTAGAGCAAAGGCTTGGGGCTCACCTGATCTGCAGTGGAACCAGAGTGGGGCATCCCTGTGTGCCCCACAGCCTGTGGCTGGCATGTAGTGCTGCGGGCCCCTCTCCCACCTCCAACACACTGTAGCTGACCCTGTGCAGTCCTGCCTCCCCACCTCTGCCTCCATGTTGGGGTGGAGACAGCAGGTGAAAAGGGCGCGGGGAGGTCCTGGGTGGTTGGTCGCCTGTGACCAGTGTGGTGGTGGCCTTGGCCCTGGTATGGCTGTGGTCCCAGCCGAGGTGCTAGGAGCCACTCTCTGGATGGCTGTGCCTCCCCAAGGGGTGTCAGCAGCCACACGGAGCGGGCATGCTTTGGAGCAGGGGCGGTATGTGTGGCATGAGCCTCACCTGGCTGTTTCGCTGATAACTATAGGGCTGTGGCAATGTGCCCCCAACTTAGTTTCCCCCTCTCCAAATGGGTATAGCACCTGGGCTCTATTGCAGTGACACCCTACCAGTCCGGAGCCCACGGCGGCTCCTGCTGAGGCCGTTCCGAGACTCCAGGGCTGTGATCTCCACTGAGCCTCTGGCCCTCCCCCTCCCTGCTGCGTTCTCCTCCCTCCCTGGGGTCTGTGTTGCGCATGACCCCACAGAGCCTTCTGATGGCTCCCGGCTCACACGCTTTACTCCAGATGGCTCTTTGCAGCGGGGCTGCGCCTGTCACAGGTGTGTCTAGAACTTAATGAGTACGAGGGCTGCACCTGGCGCTGCTTAGGCGGCGGCTCAGCAGGCCTGTGCAACGCGTGTCCTCGTCACAGCAGACGTCGCTCCTGGAGAGAGGCCGTGTTTCAGGCTCGGGAGCCGGCCTGCTGGGATGGGACCTGCCTTACCTGCTCAAGACGTCTGTGGGATTAACACGGCCCCTCACAGGGAGAGCGCCATGGCGGTCCCACCGAGGTCACCGTGGTGACGGGCTGCAGGAGGTGACTTGGGAGAGGGAGAGCCCTCCCAGGACCATTGGGGCAGGCCTGGCCTGAGATCCCCACTCTGCCAGTTCGTACCAGTCAGAGGCCTCTGATCACAGGCCTGTTTCCTCTCAGAATTCTCGGCAGGATGACAGACACCTTCAGCCAGCTCCAAGCCTGGAGTGTTTTCTATAAAAATTTCCAATTTTCCTTGACCCATTTCTCTTTGAAATTAATCCCAAGCAGTGAGATGTACTTGGCTCTGGAGGAACTCTGAGCCGGGAAAGGTCATGCAATTAGGTGGAAGCACTGGCGTCTGGCTCTCACTGTATTTCTCCTGGTGTCGCATCCTCTGTCCTGGACCGGGGGCAGCCTGGTGGGGGTGGGGCACAGAATCCATCTGGTCCTAGAGCTGCACACGGCTCAGCCGCGGGGCAGTGATGGCACCATGGGGCTCCGTGCTTGGCACGCCCTCTGCTTGGTGCTCGCCACCCACGCCGGTCTCTGCCCCCAGCCTGCAGCACCTTCCTCCCTCTCGGCCCGTCTCCCCTTCCCACAGTACTCGGTCAGCTCTGAACACAGGGTGTCCCCCACACGTCTGCTGCCGACCTGAGCTCCTGCTCCTCTGGCTGGATCCCGGTGCCAGCTCGTCTGGTGGGCACTCCTGACATGGCCCTGGGGTGGCGCTTGGTCCCGGGTGCCGTGATGGGGAGGAGTCCCCTGAAGACTGTCAGAGGCTTTATCTCCAGCCTGGGGATACCGTTAAGAGGCTGGGCCAGGTGGGGTGAGGTGAGGTCACTGGCAGTGGGGCCTGGAAGTGGATGTTGGGTGCCAGCCTCTTCTTTCTGTCTGTTACTTCCTGGGCCCCGTGATGTGAGCAGGACTCCTTGGCCATATGCTTCTACCATGAGGTACTGGGCCTCCACAGGCCCAAGCAGCAGACCATGAGTAACAGTAAACCTTTCTTCCTGTTAAGTTCATTGTCTCAGGTATTCTGTCTCAGTAACAGAAAGCTGTTAACACAGGGGATTGAGCATCAGGAAATGTGCCTGGAGCTGACAAAAGCTCAGATAGCGTGTCTTCCACAAGTGCCTGAATGCATGAAAGTGCGCAGCTAGAAGGTGTATACCTGGGACGCTGCACACCTGTGCACATTCTGGTTAGGGCTTGTGAGATGGAAGAGAGCGTGCAAGTCTAGGCCAGTACCAGGAGACAGCCTGGGAGCTCGGCTCGTGTGGAGAAGCTGGGCTGGGAAGGTACCAAGCCCTTGGGCGAAAGGCGGATTCACAGTACTAATAGCACTGTTTCTGGGTCACAAGAGAAATAGCAGTAACAACAGCTCTAGGTCCCAGGTGGGAGATGGGGTGGCTCAGAGAGGCCGACGCTGCCACCTGTGAGCTCACCTGTGCCTTTAGTCGGCACATTCTCAGTGTCTGCTGTGGAGGGGCCCGGGGGTGCAGTGTGGACGAGGCAGCGGACGTGCCCTCTCCCCAAGCTCACGTCCACAGGGCGACCCAAGGGGCAGTGGGAAGTCCTGTTGTCAGAGACAGACGGGTGCGGACAGCGGGAGAGCCGCCGGCGAGGGCTGCCCCAGGCCCAGCGTGGGAGACCTGGGACTGAGGTCAGCGTGAGGGGCGAGCAGGCTGGGCAGTGGCGCGCGGTCCCGAGGCGGGCTCGTCTCCACGCGGCCCAGGCACCTGTCTGGCCGCATGTGGCTCCTCCCACTGCGCTGTGCCCCCTGGATGGGGACAGCTTTCCCCGGAGGGAAGGCAGGACCGTGGGCTCGTGGGGCAGTGGGTCAGGGCACAGTGGGCAGGCTCTGGGGTGGCTGGCCTCTTCCCTGTGGCAGCAGCCCTGTCTGTGGGCAGATGACAGGCTCTGTGGGACGTGCCTGTGCTCGTGCTTGTCCAGCAGGCCGGCCCCCTCCCTGGCCTCCTGGAGGTCCTAGGCTGAGAGGAAGCCAAGCCAGGCAGTGTGCAGGACGGGTGTGCCGGGCGGCCACAGGGACGGTGGTCACAGCTGCTTGGCACATAGTGGCTTCTGCTCCCTGCCCCGGTGCCTCCTTGTTTGGAGTTTGGGCTTGGGGACACCCAGGCAGCTGGCCCTGGCTGCAGAGTGACTGGATGGATTAGCACATCTCCTCTGCTGCTTACATTCCCTGCCCACTTCTGTCCAGGGTCTTACACGGCAGACGGGAATGAGCTTTTATGTTTGGACGCTGATTTCTGCCACTCTGACACGAGTCTCCCCGGCCCTTGGCCCTTCTCCTCTCAGGTGTGTTGCAGGCTGCACAGGCTGGCCTCTATGGCCGGCCCTGACTTACTCTCTCCCAAGCTTCGGCGCCGAGCCGGTGGTCCAGGCGCAGGCCGCGTGGCCCATACAGCTCATCTGCACAGCAGCCGTGGGGCAGCTGGAAACCCGAGCCCTGAGTGCTGTCGTGTGTGGCACCAGGAGGGCGGGGCCGTGTCCGGCTCTGGCCAGAGACGCATCCGCCGCGTGCAGCACCCCTCCCACAGGGCTCTGCAGTGAGGCCGTGGGGCTGGTCGGTGCCACTGTTGTGCCACTTTGCTGGCGAGGAGGCTGAGGCTCCTGTGGAAGCCAGACTGCTAGATTCTCACAGCAGGCAGGCAGGAGCAGAGGCCAGCTTCAGGGCAGAGGCCGAGCCCCTCCGGCAGGCGAGGGCAGCCCTCGTGGGCGCCTGGCACACCGTGGTGCTGAAATCTCTGTAAATAGGAGGAATGAGCAGAACTACCGAGAGAGATCCTCACTCCTGAGCGGCCCCCGTCTCGGCAGCTGCAGCTTCACAGATGGTGTCGGGACGCCGCCTGGCCACTCGCGGGCCTCACTCCTGGCTGAGGCGTGTTGGGCTTATGGAGTCGGAGATTGCGGGGCTGAGACGTCTGGGCCTCGGGGCCTTTCCTGGTCCCGTCTCCTTGCTCCTGACCAAGCCTGGCCTCCGCAGTGTGGCGACCCGTCACTTGGGCCCCCGTCCAGAGGGCCCCACACTTGCAGTGAAGCACTGCTGTCACCATCGTGGAGCGCACACGGGAGTGTGCGTGTGGTGGACGGAGCCTGGGGCCTTACCCTACTGCCTTGGAACTCAGAACCACTGTGATAAGGGGCGTGGCACTTGAACTGTGCGCTGGGCCCTGGGAAGTGTGGCTGACTCTGGCCGTCCCTCTCCTGTCCATGGGTCTGCTTCCTCCTGAGGGTTCCTGGAGCTCGGCCCAGACCCTGAGACGAAAGACCCCAGGGGAGCGGGCTGAGACCCAGCACCAGCTCGGGAGGGACACAGCATCCAAGACAGGAGCGTGTGTCCTTGTGACCTCGGCAATGCGGAGGCCGGAGGTTGTGCGTGTGGACGCGGGTAGAGCCGCCGGCTGTGGGCTCGGTGAGGGTGCAGCTGGACACGCTTGGGCAGCAAGCAGGAGGGCTTCTGAGGTTAGAGGAAAACCGGAAATCACGATTTTATGTAAAACAACTTCATTTTTAAATGTTGGCAGCTAATGCAAAGTTTCTAAAATCTGTGAGAGCCAAGCAGCTCCGGGTGGGTGGTGCTGGGCCCTCGCGGGGTGCCGTGTGGTGGCTTCTGTGCCAGGGACCTTTGTCCCAGCCCGTGGACTTAGGCGGAGCCAGCCTGTGGGGTGTGGCTGGGGCTGCCTCTCACTAGAACGAACTTCAGAGGGGTTTTTATTTTCCTTTTGGGAGCATGAAGAGAGAGCTTTCCAGTGGTTCCGTTCCTGCGAGGAGAAATCTTGGTCACCTGTTTTTCTTGGAGGCTCGTGAGGAAGCCCATCTGCAGAGCATTAGCGGGAGGAGCAAGGGGGAGCATCTGGGCGGCGCTATGCAGGCTGGACAGAACCCTGGGTGGCACCGGCTGGGCCAGCAACCCCCGGCAGCCCTGGCTAGACAGTTCCCCTAGGCTGGTGCAAGCGTCCCCTTTGGCACCTGCTCCCAGGGGTCTGAGGTCGGTGTTCCCAGGGTCCCTGCTGGTACTGGGGCTTCCTGTCAGGACACTGTCCAGACCCCTGTGGCTGGAGAGCAGTCAGGCAGCTGTGGACATACGTGGACTCTGCCCCTTCCCTCCTGTGTCAGGGTGCCCGAGGAGGGGTTCAGACAATGGGGCACCTTTGTTCTGGGCAAAATTCTGGGAGCAACTTATATTCCTGGCCTTCATTACCAAAACCAAGTTCAGATCTGTCCAGGACCATGGACTGGGATGGAGCCTAGGGCCTGACGCACCCGGAAGACTTGGGCCCTTGACAGTGTGGACTGCTAGCACGGGACCCGAGGCCCTGCCTGGTGTCCGTGGTGCTTGGAACGTTGCGGGTGTCACGAGGGCCGTCCAGGTGGGGCTCTGCTCTGGCCTGGCCTCAGTGCCCTCGCATGTAGACCGGGGTGTCGTAGAGAGCAGGGCCTAACCATGGCTCGCTGGCCACATCCCTGCACTCCCCCTCCTGACCCTAACATTTTGATTTGATATGTGGAATGACTTCAGAAATGTTGAATGTATACTTAAGAATCAGGAGATTCTATTAAAATCTCAATTTTCAGTTTCCTTGGAGATTGGAAGGCGTGGCAGCTCTGGGCATGTGCCTGCAGGCCATGCCCGGCCTGTGCTGTGCGCCTCCGGAGATGGGTGGGCGTGGGCAAGCTTTCCCTCCCTGCTGCTGCAGGTCTGCCACCCATTGCTCTGCCACGGAGTTTTAGACTCCAGGACAAAGGCTACTCTGCTTGGGAGCTATACATGCACACACCGTCTCTGCTTCTCCCCTCATGTCTGTACACATGTGTGCGTGTACTGTACGTGTAATGGGCATTCCATGTCTCTGTCTGTGCGGAAAACACTGGAATGAACCAGGCCCCCCAGTGGAGCTTTTGGGAGATGCCTGTCTGATGTGTCTTGGGAAGAGCCCTGCTCCCGGGCCTTGGCCTCGGGTTCGCAGAGCCTCACCAGAAGCCCTGGGACCTGGGAGTTCACAGTGCTCTGGGCCAAGCTGGCTGCTAGGCCCTCCACAAGGTCAGCAGATGCTGTGCACTCTCCTGACAGGAACACGGGGGATGGCAGAGTGAGCAGGTTGCCAGGCCTTGGGTGTAGACAGACACCCAGGCCCCTCAGACTGGCTGTGCGATAGCACCAGGTCTGGGGCTTGGTGGCCCAGTGGAGTCATGGTGGGGTGAACTGTGCCATACACAGCATAACAACCAGGACCCTCCTGCCCTTTGGGGGGTGATGTCCCAGGGGAGGAGGGGCACTCGCCTCCGTTGGGTCAATGGCCAAGGGCCCGTGGGGGACACAGTGGCTTTCCCACCTGCTGTCCCTTGGGAGACGGCCTACCTAGAGGCTTTGCTGACTCCTGGAGAGTGGGCCCAGGGCTGCATTGCAGGAAAGTCTAAATACCCTGGTGGAGGGAAGACGGGTAAGGTTGCCCTTGGCATGGAAGTCCATGCCAGCAGGTCCAGTGCTGAGCTCAGTCACCAGACCCAAGTCCAGCAAGACCCTCTCCTCATGTTTTCTCCAGGTGACCATGGTGCTCTGGCCTCTAGTCAGGTGCCCCTCGGTGCAAATCCAGGCCTTAATTCGGAGCCTCGCACAAGCCGTTGCGCCCTCTGCAGGCTCCGGCACTGGCCCGCCTCATCCCTGATTGCTGTGGTTCCATATGCAAGGCGAGATGGAGCTGCATGGAAGCTGGATTTCTGTGCGAATCCCTCCCCATCTCTTCCTGAAGCTCTTTTTCCTGTCCTGGCCTTGGCATTTCTGACCCTTGGCAGGGATCCACCAGTGTAAGAAAGCGTTTCCAGCTCCTCTTTCACCCTCAGAACCAACCGTAACTCGAGCAGCTCCCCTTCCAGAGCGCCTGACTATGGCGGTGGGGTCTGCAGCGCCACCACAGCTTCTGCTCCTGACTTCGCTACAGCTGAGTTGCCATAGATGCTAAGAATCCAGTTTCCCATGTCGGAGTTAATCCATCCGTCAACTCACCTACTTGTGTATCTACCCACTCACCCACCTGTGCAGTCATTTTTCCATTCAGCCGCTCAGCAGACACACGCAGGTGCTTGCGAGCCAGTCTCGTGCTGTTGCTGCGTGAAGGCTGGGCCGGCTGGGAGAAGAGACGGACGCACAGCGGGACGCGCTGCGTTCGAGCAGGGGCAGCCGGCACGCAGGCCGGAGAAGCTGCTGTGAGGAGCTGACGCTGTCCACTCCCTCTGCACGTGCAGTGAGCCGGCTCCCCGGCTCCTCTCGTGAGTCATTTACGACTGTGACCTCTTCTCCATTAGTTCCAGGTTCCTCCCAGAAACTGGAGCGGAGGGGCCTCATTCACACTGGTTTTAGGCTGTGTCATGTCTGCCTCTTAGGCCAGTCCTCAGAACTGACGGAGCGTGTGTGGCTGTCTCTCAGAGGAGCCTCACCAGCCCCGGATGGGAATAATAAACAGTGAGAATGCTGAGGAACGCGAGTACCCAGCGACTAGAGCGCTGTGAGCTAGGGCAGGAGGGCATTCCTGGTGGGCAGGGCCCCAGGTGCCAACCGCAGGGAGCCAGGGTTTTTCTGTCTCACACAGCAGAAATGTGTGCCTGTGCACCCAGCATAAGGAAACGATGAGGACTGGCAGACAACCACATTTTATCCACTGCCTCCACGGGGCGTGCTTTTCTCTCAGCTCCTGAAATGAGTTCAGTGTGGACACTTACGGGATGTCGGCCCCACCCTCGTAGGGTGTTTGCAGGTCCCGATACCTGGAGCAGCGTGACGTGGGCTACGTGGGCACAGCTGCACAGGTCTCCACTCCCCTCATAAATCCCCACACGTGTGCTCAGAGTAGGGCTGGGAGCACGTGCCGTGTCTGCGGTGCACGTGGGCGTGGATGCGCCTGTGCGCATGCCCACAGCTGCAGCCAGTGCAGCTAGGAGAGAGCACAGAAGACAAAGAAAGAGGTCATTTCTTAAATCAAGAAAAGTTACAACAGACAAAAGAGGAACAGAAAAACCAAGGCAAATTGAAATCATAGAATAAAAGGGAAAGCTAGGTCTAAATATACCAATAATCAGCAAATGTAAGTGGATGAAGCTCTCAGTTCAAAGACAGAGGTTATTGCATTAGATAAACAAGATGAAGCCCAAATCCAGCAATATGTGATCACCAGAGATACAAATGAA
Organism: Petromus typicus; assembly: GCA_004026965.1. Lineage (NCBI taxonomy): Eukaryota > Metazoa > Chordata > Mammalia > Rodentia > Petromuridae > Petromus > Petromus typicus. The sequence goes on along the minus strand of PVIR01011989.1, from coordinate 25,529 downwards.
GTGTGAAGGTCGGAAAAGGTTACAAACGAAAGCATAGAAACGGGAGTACCGGGCAGCCAAAGGCAGGCTGATGGTGTATCAGTCTCGGGCCCGAGACAGCAGATGTGGCGAGGCGAAGACAGGTCACCATTTAATGAGAAAAGGTTCATTTCTCCAAAATGACACAGTAGGTCTAGAGGAAGCTCATTTAATAAACTCGGCTCCATGTATTTGATAAAAAACTTTGTTATAAATGGAGAAATCTATCATAGTTTTGGGGAGACTTCAGCTATTTTTCCAATTAGTATTGGATTAAGTGGATAAAATATCAGCAAAGATAAGAAAGTTCTCAATACCACAAATAACAAGCGTACTTCAGTGAACAGGGATAAATTTTGCATTTCATAAATGTTCATTTTTTTAAAGCACATGTCCAATACTTATAGATATCTATCAATTAAGTGCAAATTTCATAAAAATTCAAAGAATAATTATATAGATCTTGTTTCCTGACCATCATGATTTGGAGTCTGAAATCAATAACCCCCAATTTTTTTTTTTTAAAAGCATTATTTGGAAATTATGAAAAAACTTAGGTACTTTACAGGTCAAAAAGAATTAATAATGAAACATTGAAATACACCTCAGGCTGAGGATTTAGCTCAGTGGTTCTGGCACCTGCCTGGCAAGCATAAGGTCCAAGTGTGATCCCCAGTACCACATACCACAGTGCCAGGTGTGGTGGCTCATGCCTGTACCAGCATTTGGGAGGCAGAGGCAGGAGGATTGCTGAGTTCAAGGCTAAGTTTAGGACCAGCCTGAACTACAAAGTGAGACCTTGTCTCAAAAAAACCCTAAAAAACAGGGCCGGGGAGTTAGCTCAGTGGTTCCGGCACCTGTCTTGCAAGTGCAAGGACCCGGGTTTGATCCCTGGTAACCACATACCATACTGGTTGTGGACACTCACCCCAGCAGCAACCAGTACCACAAACCACAATGCTGGGCGTGGTGGCTCATGCCTGTAATTCCAGCACTCGGGAGGCAGAGGCAGGAGGATTGCTGTGATGTGAATTTGAGGCTGAGCTCAGGGCCAGCCTGAAACACGAAACGAGACCCTGTCTCAAAAAAACCTAAAAAAAAAAGAAAAAAGAAAAAAAAAACCTAAAAAATAAAATACTTGCAACTCAGTTATGATAAAAGCACCAAATATCAAAACTTGGATGTATATTTATATAAGAAATGAAAACGTCTGTGAATTCAAGTGGTCCATTTCTGGTGCAAGAACTTGGAAGTGGCTGCAAAATTGACCCAAAGAAGGTAGAAGGAAGAAGACGATGTAAATAAGATCTGAACTCCTAAGAACTCTGTTCTGACATTTGTTTTAAGAGAATGCTGAGTCAGTGTTGCCAGATCTTCTATTTTTCAAGAGAAATCAGGAATATGTAATTCTAAGAAACTGAAGAAATTGAAACATCTGTTATGGGCTGTAGGAAATGTGGCTATAGGCTGAATTTGGCCTGTAGTTTCTTTTTGACTCCTAACTCTTCTTTTTTATTAGAAAGAATGCAGTTTAACTGAACTCTCATAGTAAGGTAGGAAAGAACTGAGCCTCCCCTATACAGAAGTTCCAACCAGCCCACCAGCAAAAGGGGAGCCAGCTTCAAGGTGAGCTGGTGGGCTGGGGCCGGGCTGGGGCCAGGCTGGCTGTAATCTCGAGTCCCACTCGAGAATCCTTGTGGTCAGGGATAGTTCACTTCTAGGAAAGAACTGTCTCCTTCGTGGGCGTCTCGGTCTTGTGGACCTCTGCCTTTCTAGCATCCGGGTGATCACAGGTTTAGGACAATGGCTGGAGCTTTCTGGGTAGAGTGGAATGTTCTGATAAGCTGCTGTCCTGGTGCTCACAGTGTTGAAGGGAGGTGAGGTGAACTGTGGGCTAATCGATCCTGCCCGGCCAGCTCCTAGACACTCTTTAAACGGTCAGCACAGCTGAGAAGAGATCTGACCCGAGGTTTGTAGTAAAGAGACTAAGACCTGAAGGCCAAGCTGCTTTTGGATCTCAGCTACCTCTTGGGCACCTGTGGGCCCAAATGAGGACTGGTGGTTCACAGCAAAAACGGCTTCCAAGTCTCTGCCCCAGGAGAAACACAGTGGCGCAGTTAGTGAATAGCAGGTAAAGGCCCAGGAAGCTACCTGGTTTCATCCCTGTCATGGTCCTTGCCTATGTCATTCATCATTACTCCTGAGAAACTACATCTTCCTTATCTCACAAACAATAGACAAAGATATGTCTTCCTGCCTCCATATTATTAAGTATGTTAAGTGTTTCTTTAATTATACTTTCTTTGGGGTGTTTAAGACCAAATAGATAATCAGAATTTACTTTCTTTCATAGTTAAGGTCACTCAGACCTTCTCAGGGGTTCCTTTTGGGGCCACATGAAGAGTCTGTTGGCTCTCTCAGGTCTTTTTTTTTTTTTAGGTTTTTGGAGACAGGGTCTCGCTTTGTGGTTCAGGCTGGCCCTGAGCTCAGCCTCAAACTCACATCACAATCCTCCTGCCTCTGCCTCCCGAGTGCTGGGATGACAGCCGTGAGCCACCACGCCCCGCACTGTGGTATGTGGTACTGGTTGCTGCTGGGTGTGAGTCTCCACACCCAGTATTGTTATGTGGTTACCGGGGAATCGAACCCGGGTCCCTGCGCTTGCAAGACAGGCGCCGGAACCACTGAGCTAACTCCCCGGCCCTCCCTCAGGTCTTTATCAGCTGTGCCATCCACCAGGGTGATCCCAGTCTTGCTGGTCATGTGACTTTCCTTAAAAGCATGGGGAGAGGGCCAGGGATTTAGCTCAGTGGTTTTGGTACCTGCCTTGTAAGTGCAAGGCCCCAAGTTTAATCCCTGGTAACCACATACCACAGTGCCAGGCGTGGAGGCTCACGCCTGTAATCTCAGCACTTGGGAGGCAGAGGCAGGAGGATTGCTGTGAATTCAAGGGTTGCTTGGGCTACATAGTGAGCTCAGGGCCAGCCTGAACTACAACAACAACAACAACAGCAACAACACCCCCCCAAAAAACATACAGAGATTCCTCTGTTTAGTGACCCTCCTTTTAGTACAGTGCACATTAGTTGACTCCTGTCCTCTGGTACAACAGTCCCCCTGCTTCCAAGATCAGATGACTTGTGACTCAGTGGAGTTGCAGGGCCCTTTCACAAGGGTCCTGTTTGTGTCCTGGGTCATGGGTGACCTTAGAGGGTGAAAATCTTAGCTCTTTTGTCTTCTTCAGCTGTGGTCTCCAAGCCTCGGCTGTTGATTACTCAGAAAATTACACACATCTTAAAATGGAAGTAGTAAGTCTTAATCCTATTGAGATTTCCTCTAGATACTGGGAGTTAGTTTTATCTTATAGGGAACTGCCTATTATCTTAAAATATTGTTCAGATTGTCAGAAGTCATATTTCTGAGCAGTGCTACCATAGTTACAGAATTCTACAAGGGAAATGCAAAGCAAAGGTTAAAAGACAGAACAAATCCAGTCAGCACAGTAGTTAAAGAAACATCACCTAAGGCCAGGGATTTAGCTCAGTGGTTCTGGCAAGTGCAAGGATCCAGGTTCGATCCTGGTAACCACATACAACAATGCCGGGGGTGGGGGTGGGGTGGCTCCTACCTGGAATCTCTGCACTTGGGAGGCACAGGAGGATGGTTGTGAGTTCAAGGCTGATCTCAGGGCCAGCCTGAACTACAAAAATGAGACCCTGTCTCAAAAAAAAAAAAAAAAGAGGAGCATCATCTAGTCTAGTTCTGTCAGAATTAGAATCCTCTAAAATAGAATATATCTGTTAAATGTGCCTTTTAGATGACTAATTTAGAATACACCATGTTTAGGCCTATCTTTCTACTCCATTTAGGAATGCAACCAAAAAAACGACTATCTTTACAGACAGGGTTGGTTTTAAGGAGGAGGGCCCAGTGTGTCGAGGTGTTTCCTCCAGGTCTGTGCTTCAGAAGGCTCTGCAAATGTGTGGAAGATAAAATGCATGGGCATATAGCAAAGTCAGCCGTGGTTAGCATCACCACTCCACAGAAGTCTATACATGTCAACTTAGCATTTCACTTTTAAGGCAAAATTTAGAATCTATAATCATGTAATTATAGCTATAAACTTGTGCGTTTGTACTTAACAAATCTAGAGTTTAACAGTGTTGACAAAAAAATCAGAGAATTTAGATAGGTATATATCTAAGGACTGAAAATGTGTGACTATACAACCTTTATAAAATTAAAGATGCATAAGCATCTTATTTAAGGACATGAATATGTCCTTAAATGTATAAAGTGGTCAGTGGAATTTGACATTTCTGCTGCTATTCATCACCATTCAGGGTAGAAATCTGCCACTGGGACAGAGCTGCCATCTAAATCTGTTCCACAGCGACGGTGTGACGGGGTGCGCAGTGATACTGTATGAACGAGGTGCGCTGTTCAGCGGGTGGTGAGTCTGCTTGTGCTCAGGAGAACTCTGTCCCGCCTCTCTTAAGCAGCAAAAGATGGGGCACTCGTCCAGGAGCTAGCTGGGGTGACAAGTACCTCAGTGGCATGGCTGTGTCTGACTCCGGGTCGGAGGGAGTGCGGGTCGCAGCGGTGATGCGGTGGGCCGTGTCCACACCCCTGTCCCTTACTCCCTGGGCCCTGGGGCTGCCTCCACACACTGCCGCCCAGTTGGTGTCTTCAGCTAAGTCATATTCTGTTGCTAATGACATTCCAATCAGATTGGCAGAGTGAGTGAGTGAGCTACAAAGAAAGGGGGTTATTTTGGCTCTCGGTTCTGGTTCCGGTTCAGGGGTCATTTTTGGTGATGGTTTTGTCACTGGCAGAGTCCAGGGAGAGGCATGAGATGGGGAGGGACAGACCAAACACTTGTAGAGCCGCCAGGATCGCGTCACAGGGCTCTGTGCTGATAGCCTCGTGTAACCCTCACGTCGGAGATGAGCTTCTACCTCGTTAGTACCTGGACTGCAGCGTGAGTGCCGGGGGAGAAGGCCTACTCCAGCCCCGCACTCAGCTCCTTCTCTGTGAGTGCGGCAGACAGGCTTTCTGTGTGGGCAGATTTATGTTATTTTGGGGACATACCTAACAGACTTGCCGGCGCCCGGGATAACTCAGTGTTTTAACACGTTGAAATATTTCGGTTTATGTCTGTTTGTTAGTGGGGTGCAGGATGACATTGGGGGTCAGTAAGTGAAACAAGCCAGATGCAGAACATTTCACTTTCTGAGCAGCTGCCAGACTGTTCTTCAGTACCGAGGCTGGAGACCGTCCACAGACCATGATGTTCCTTCCTTACTGCAGGGACGCATGTGTGCGCTTGTGCACACATGTGTGCATACACGGGACCCTGCTCATTTCTGACTCTCACCTGTGGATTCATTATTGTCAGGTCCTGGCCAGTTTGTTTAGCCAGAAACTGAGGAGGCAGAGGAGGAAGTCTTAGCCTTGCTGCTTTGAGCTGGAGCGCAGTTTCTTCCTCAGGTCTGTGGGGATGTGGATTCTCCTGTGGACACAGGTCATTCCTGGGGCTTTCTTGGGGTAACAGCATTTTGAAATTTGTTGACACTTAGTTGGTGGCCGGCTGTCCGTCTGCCCTGGAGAATGTCTGTTTGTACAGAGAGGGACAGCCGCTGCGCTGTTGCTGCGCTGTGCTCTGTGCACCGCTTAGCTCTACGTCGCTGCTCCGCTCCTCTTTCCCTGCTGGTCTTCGGGCTGGTTGCTCTGTCTGTTGTGGAAAGGAAGGCATTGAATTCTTCAGCTATTACTGAAGATTTGTCTATTTATTTCTTCACGTAGGCTAATTTTGTTTCACATCTTTTGGACTCTGCCTTGGTGCACATATGTATATATCATTTTTATACCTTTTGACATATTGGCCTTTTTGTCAACATAGACTGCCCATTCCTTGTTGTAAAAACCTTTGATTTAACATCTGTTTGTCTGGTATTAGGATAACCACCCAGGCCTGTTCTGATTACTGTCTACATTGAATTTCCTTTACCTTCCTCCTACTTCCAAACTGTTTATTTAGACCTAAATCTGTTCTCTCATAGATAACATAATTGAGTATTTATTTGTTTTTTAAATCTATTCTGTCAATCTCTACGTTTTAATTAAAATATTTAAACTATCTGTATTTAAAATAATTACTTATAAGGAACATCCGAATTTTGTCATTATTTATTTTGCATTTGTCTTATCTTTCTTATTCTTTGTTTTTTAAAAGAACTTCCTATTTTTGTGTTTGATTGATTTTAAATAGTGCACTATTTTGGTTCATTTCTTGTTTCTGTTTTTGTGTATTTTAAAGTTATTTTCTTAGTTCATACCATAAGGATTATGACTATTATCTTGAATATGTAGCAAGGTAGCTTGAATGCACAATTCAACTTCCCCAAAGCTGCTTCTGTAGAATTGCATCTTCTATACTTTTACAATGTTACAGCACAAATTACATCTCTACTGAGTGTTCTTTAACACAAAGTTATACTTTTCTTTGAGACAAGGTCTCGCTTTGTAGTTCAGGCTGGTCCTAAACTCAGTCTTAGACTCACAGCAGTCCTCCTGCCTCTGCCTCCTGGAGTGCTGGGATTACAGGTGCGAGTCACGACGCCTGGCACTGTGGTGTGTGGCTGCCAGGGATCGAACTCAGGCCCTTGTGCTTGCCGGGCAGGTGCCAAAACCACTGAGCTAGATTTCCAACCCCTTATTTTACTTTTAAAAGGCATTTTCATGCACATGAGGAAAAAGAGGAGATGCAAACGAAGACTATGTAGTTATTTTTATTGGAGTCCATTTCTTCATAAGACTTTGAGTTATTTTAATCCAAAGGGCTTCCTTTAACCTATCCTAGAGGACAGATTGATGTACACATTCTGGTTTTTTAAAATATGGGGATGTGTTACTTTTTCATGTACTTTTGAAATATGATTTTACCGGAGGTAGAAATTCCTGGTTGGCAGTATTTTTCACTTAGCACTTTAAAGGTGTTCGCCCTCTCCTTCTTCACTGCTGTAGTTGTGAGAAATCAGCTGCTCACCCCACTGAGGAGCCCTGAAACAGTGGGCCTTGGAGTATAACCAACCCGATGTACAGACAGCTCGGCTTATGACTGGAATTTTGGTTTTAACTTACAACCAAAGTCTTGAGCTGTGATCCAAGTGGCAGTCGCTTGTGTTCTGCATGGTCTGTGATACAGATTTAGTCCTCAGAGAGGCCTGCAAGGAACATGACAACCTCCTTTCCAGTATGAAGTCCGCTGAGAAATCCCAGGCCAGTGTCCCTCTAAGGGCACTGAGATCTGCTTGGAAGAGAGTATGGTTTAAAATTATATAGGAGAGAGATTTTGGTGGCAGTAGACCAACTGGAGTTACCACCAACCCTGGGGCTCCAGCTGAGCTCACAAGTCAAGGGTCAACTGGATGTGGAAAGTACTCTCCCTCTTGCTGCTTTCCAGAGTCTGTCTTTTGATAATTTGATTACAGTGTGTCTCGGTGTTTGAGTTATCGGATTTGGAGTGTATTGAACCCCTCAGATGTATAGATTCATCTACTTTTAAACAATAAAATTTGGATGCTTGGGGGCCATTATTTCTTAAAGTGTTCTTTCTGCCCCTGTCTAATTCTCCTCTGTTTGGAACTTCCATACATGTATTTTAGGATACTGGACGGTGCTAGGTGCTGTTCGTTTTTCTTTATTATTTTCTTCTATTGCTTAGACTGGACCATCGATCTGTCTCCAAGTTCTTATTCCTCAGCCTCCCTCGTCCCTGCTTCTAACTGCCTTGTTCTGGCAGATCCCTCAGATCTGCTGTTAAACTCATGTACTGGACTTTTCTTTGCACTAATACTTTCCAGCGCCACCATCTTTTTATTCCTTTTATTTCTACCTTTTTATTGATCTTGTTCTATTGATATTGGTATTTTCTACTTGGTGAGACATTTTTGTGCTGTTTTACTTAAAACTGATGAGTTTCCTTTAGCTGTCCAGTCATATTTAAGGAATTCATATATTTTTATTTACAAAGTCTGATGTGTGAGCTGCTGCCAGAACAGTTCCTTGTTCCCCTGTGTGAAAAGATCATAACTTCATTTCTTTACATACATCAAGCTCCTCTCACTGTTACTGGAAACTAAACATTTTGAATGGGGTGGTGTGATGGCTCCGGAGCTCAGAAGCCCCTGCGTCTCTACAGGTGGCTGTTGTTTGTTTGTGTGGTGGATTCTCGAAGATATTTTTGGGAAGTCTGCGTCTTTCATTACGCACAGAGACAAAAACCTCTGTCCCATTAGCTTAGTAATCAGCTCCGTGCTATGTGGCTAAATGCTGAGGGCCGGGGAGGGGTGACTGCATGACGACGTCCGTCTGTGCTTCTCCGTCTCTGCACGTCAGGCCTGAAGCCCGAGGTGAGTTTTGGGTCCCCTCAGCTTTTCTGATCATTCGTCCACTTTGGGCACGTGTGTGGCTTTCTAGGTTCCCTGGGATACGTAGGAGCTTTCCAAAGTCCGAATCTCCCCACCCTGCAAGAATCCCCTTCCCCAAGTTTTGCATCTGTCTGTTACTTCCTCTGCCCTAGTCATTGCTCTTTGTCACAGGTGGCTGAAGCTCGTGTGTGTGACTTCAGATGCTTTTGACAAACATCACCTGGAAAGCCTTCAGCCCTGGAGAAGCTCCAAGGCAGGTGAAACGTAGGCAGGCCTTCAGACAGGTCGAAATGCCCCAGCCCTTCAGGCGTATAGTTCTTGCTGCTCTGTCCGGACCGTCGCCGTGACCCTGGGCACTGCTGTACTGGTGGAACCTTGCTGCTCTGTCCTGACTGTCGCCGTGACCCTGGGCACCGCTGCACTGGTGGAGCCGGCTGGGGGCGGCCGGGGGAGCGGGGCTGGGCTGTCATAGCACTCGCACACAGATCAGCAGTTTCCTTCTTCAATAAGTGCTCTCTTACTGTGGTGAGTTTCAGATCACATTCTGGAGCTCCGAAGCCTTGATTCTGAAGTTTACCAGCTCGTTCGTTTCTTTGGGGGAGGGACAGAGATTTGGAGTTTCATACCTGTCATTCTGGCATTGTTCTCTTTAGGACGCAGCTCCTACCTCACTGGGGTCAACTTCATCTGCACACCCTTGCCTTTCTGTTAAGAACTCTGTGACTTGTGCTATTTTCTATTGCTGCTGTACCAAACTGCCTTATTTCGTGGTGTGTAGAATGCAATTTTATTATCTTAGAGTTTGTGAAGTCGGTAGTCTGAAGCAGGCCTCACGTGCTGGGAGGGCTTCGCTCCTCCTGGAGGCCCCAGAGATGACCAGTTCCCTGCCTCGCTCGGTTCTGGGGCTGGTGGACTCGTGGCGCCCACTTTCCCTCCACCTTCAAAGCCGGCAGCCCCAGGACAAGGACTTCTCGTGCTGTCTCCGCATCGCTCTCTCCACAGTTCCCTCCTTTCTGCTGCCTTCTTTTCCATCTTTCTTCTTCTTGTTCTCCTTCAATTTGGTGTCTGCTTGTCTTTTTCAAGACTTTTCCTTCTGCTCCTCCAAATGTACTGCTATGCTTCTTCGTTATTTTCCTTTTCAACTCTTTCTTTTACCTTTGAGTCCATTATAATCCACTGGGCCTTCATGGCTAGTACAGGGTAAGTTTTGTATTGTAGCAGCATTAATTTTCCTTTGCCACGTAACCTTACATGCACATAGATTTTGAGGGTCAGGATGTGGCTGTATTTTAAGTCAGCTAAGAGAAAAAAGAGAAGAAATACGCATTTATGCAACTTTTAAAAATCATACAATTACGTCTATTATGCTCCTCTGTTTTTGTGTGTGAACTTGAATACCCTCCTAGTTTTTGGATATGTGGGACCGTATTTCATTCTGACTCTGAGAAATGGTTTTGCTGGACAGATTCTTGGTTGAGTTTCCCACTTTGATTATGCTGTTCTCCTGCCTCTGGCTGCTTTGCTTCTTATGAGAAGTCAGTTGTTAACTGCACTGGGGTTCCCTTACATGTGACAAGTTGTTTTTCGCTGCTGCTTTCTGTTTTTTCCCTTTTGTCTTTTAACATTTTTCTGTGATGTCTCTGGGTGTAAGTCTCTGTGTTCACCCTAGGTTAAACTTGTGGACTTTCTGAACACACAGCCCCACAGTACCCACCCTGCTGTGGACGGCCAGGCCACGTCCTGCTCCCGCTGCTGCTCGTGCTCTTCACAGTCTCCGACACTGCTCTCTCCTCGTCTGCATTTCTTCACCCTATTTGTCCTTCACACTGTGCCTCTTTATCTATTTTTAAGTTTTCCCCTTTTTGCCAGCTCAAATATATAGTTGTGTTTCTTAGTTGCTTTCCTTTTCAACTCAATTTCCATTTGATTTTTAAAAATAATTTTTTCTCTTTGTTGGTATTCTTCATTTGATGAGACACTGCTGTTGCAGCTTCTTTACAGCTACACGGTCTCCTTTAGTTCTTTAAATATATTCAAAACGGCTGTTCTGAAGTCTGTTAAATGTGACATCTGTGTCTCTTGCACATCTGTTCTGTTGCCCGCTGTTTTTCTTGTGAGGGCCACGCTCTCTTCTCTCCGAATGCTTCATTTTTGTTGTTGTTTTAGTTGAGAAATGGATGATTTCAGGAATATCTATTAGAATCCAGATTCCTTGTTCCTCACTCTGTGCCTGTTGTGGTTGGCTGTCTGTTCCCTGCCATGGCTAAAGAGTGGTGAAGTCTATTTCCTCTCCCGTGGAACCGGCATTTGTCCTTGAGGTTGGCGATGGGCACAGACACAGTTAGCCTGGTTTTAACAGGACTTGGCCAGCTCTTTCTTAATCCCTTGGGTAAGCTTCTGCCTAGTGTGGTATCACACCCCACTGTTAACCTCCGTTAATTAATTGGTCATTATTTTTCACAATGTCCTGGGGCATATTTGCTACACGATCTGATCTGATTAAATTAGAACAGGGCTGGGTTTGAGGCCATCTTTGAGGCTTGTTCTCTGAGCGCGGTACAATTAGCTGGTTTCTTTGTTCTTTCTGGTGCACTAGCTGTCCTATCATTTACCTTGCTGCTTTCACACACACCCCACCTTGGTCCTCCCTGATGTGTGGCTACCTCCTGTTGTTGGTTGCTTGGGTGTGGACGTGGTTGCCCTGGGGCTCGCATTCTGGAGGTCCAGGCTATGGTCCTCTGAGCTCTAGTGTTGGGAAGCTGGGTGGAGCGTTCAGGAGTGGGGCCTAGCGGTAGCCCTGCTTAGACCCTTGGCACCTGCTCCTGGAGGGATGATGGTAATTTCCATGGATCTGAGTGTGTTCTCCTGATTAAGCTGTAATGAAAGGCCAGGCTGTCTGTCCTGGGCCTGCTGTTCTACAGTGTAAGCTCTCCCCTGCTGAGCTGAGGCCAACACCAGCCCGATGAACCTCCAGAACAGAGTCAACAGAGCTCTTTTCTTATGAGTGCCAAGCTTCAGGTATTTTGTTATGGCAGCAGAAAGCAGGCTGCTATGCTGGGTGAGAGCTCTGAGACACCACTTCAGACATTAGGAAGAAGAGGTGGCCTCTGCCTCCCGGCTGGCCACTCACCAACCTAGAACAAGCTGCAGCGGAGGCGGTGGGGACCCCAGGATTCTTACCGTGCTTCCGCTGGGGCTGAGAGCCCCATGGGTTAGGACTGAGTGGCAGAAGGAGCCACACCGCCAGTGCAGCCTCTGTGACTCGCACCAGAGGGAGGCCAGACTGTTTCAGTGAGACACTGCAGCCCTGACTGGGATCTGGAGGCAGAGGGAGCCCCAACCTCCGGCCGTGTGCCCCAGGCGAGGGCTTCCCCTAAGCTGAACCAGCAAGAATTAGACGTGGGAGGAGGAAGCCAGTCACAGGCCAGGTGCCAGAGACGCCTGCCGTTCTTCCTGAGGTCTCCTTACCGAGAGTCAGTCCGTTTTCTTAAATGAATGATATTCCTTCATTTGCAGTATGTCTTCAGTGCAGTTTCCTAAGACTGTAAACTGCTGACTTTGGTTGACTTTGCAGCTGTTTCACCAGCTCCGGCTGTTGTGCTGAGGAAGGCACACCCCATAGCTTCTCTGGGAACAGGTAGCTCTTAACCTGTCTTCAGGTCATAGTAGCGATTGAGGCAGAGCACTCGATACCAGTCAGGATGTTAAAAGTGTAACTATCTGATGGACATCCAGACCCAGTCGAGCACATGTAAAGGAGACGGGAGGCACAGCTGGCTCAGAGAGGGCTGCAAGCCTGTCTCTCCCTACCCACCGTCGCTTCTGCTGAGGAGGCCTCCTTCTCAGACTGGCTCTCAATGCAGGCAGCTGTAGGCCAGGAGCCGGCTGAGCTGGGAAGAGCTCATTTTCCTTTCTCTGTGTCCTCATGTCGTGGGCGTCACTGACTGGCCGCCGGTCCCTCACATGTGCACCCTCACCGGTCACTGTGGGTAGGGGACAAAAGGTAGCAGGTGCGCCAGATGCCTTTGCTGTGTCCACCTGCAGACCAAGTGGGCCTGGTTACAAAACCCTGCAGAGCTGCAGCAGCTGGGCTGGGCATGCCTACAGCAGAGTGGGTGGCAGTGGTCCGAAAAATCAACACAAAAACTTCCCATCGTTGGGCACAGAGAGTTGTGCAGAGGGACAGTTGGGGTACAGTGACTCGGAGATATTTTGACTGCACAGTGGTCCAGAGCAACAGGCATCTAGTGGAGACTGGACTTGGGATTTTGCCTTTTACCCTTCTCCTGGCTTGCAGGGTTTGGTGCTGGGCAGGGGTGATCAGCCACGGCTACCCACAGCCATATGGTCCTCGGGAGGGGCTGAGGCTCTGTGCATCGCTGAGCAAGAGTGCTTGGTGGGCCAGGAGGGTTTGGCATGTGCCTCTGACGTAGAGTATTTTTAATCTTTGGTGGATTTGTCAGGATACAACCCCATCGTGGATCAAAGACCATCTGTAGGTAATTTTCGTGCCCATGAGTCTTTCTAGTGTACTCAGAAGTGGAAAACAGACTTCACAAGTTACCTCTTTCGATGGCACTTGTCGTGCAAAAATGAACGGTCACTTCCTGAAAAACTGAAATAAATTCAGGCTGTGCAAGTGAAACAAAGAGCAGGGTTGAATCTGGCCCCAGAGTGAGCTGCGCCTTTGGACCCTCACAAGTGGAAATTACAGATGGCCTTCGACACGGCAATTTTCATGTCCTTTGAACATCAGATTGATTCTCACCCTGTCTGTGTGGCAGTGAGGCTGAGCTCTCTGACTCATGGGAATGAAGAATAAGAAACCTGGATCTCAGCCTTGGTGGACGCGAGGGCCTCACTGGACCACTCTGCCGCCATCTCACTTTCCACGGGCGTGAGGTCACCTCTGGCCGCGTGCGCTCACGGAAGGTGCGAGGTCACCTCTGGCCGTGTGTGCTCACGGAAGGCGCCCAGGGTGAGTGCCCACGGCGGGCCCCAGCCATGTGCGGAAGCTGCCGGAAACAGGGACGCGGCTGCTCCATCCTGGGACCTTTCAGGGTGTCGCCGCCCTGCTGGCGCAGTGACGGGCTGCAGCAGTGTGACCTCCGCGTCTGGAATGTTCTTTGTCCCCTTGGCTTACATTCCATCTCTTCTCGTAAAAAGGACACTTTGTTCTGCAGCAGCTCCCACGAAGGGTCTTGGTTTACCTCATCCATGTAGCTTGCCAGGAAGGCCCGGACTCAAGATAAGTCTTCCCAGCAGGCCCCCTGGGAGGTGCATCTGTTGCCTCCCGAGTTCCTCCGGAGCTGCACCAGTCGTCCCGCTGGCCTCTGCGCAGCCCTGCACTCCTCTTGGCCTCCAGTCAGAGCTGGAGGAGGCGGGGCTCAGCGGCACCGCCCACTGAGTGTGCGGTCTCCCCAGCAGTGACCAAGGTACCAAGAGCACTCACACCTTGATGCACGCCCTGAGACCTTACTGGACAGATCAAGTTTGTGAGATATCTCCCTGGTCTGACATGGAAGCAGTTCCTAAGTTTCCCAGAAAGAACTCACCAGCTGGGTTTTATTTTGATACTATTTTTTGATCATACACTGGAATCTAGACGGTGACAGTGAACCTTTTATGCCCAAACTGTACCTTCAAACCCACTTATTTATCACTAAGTGCCGACACTGCAGTGAAACGCAAATACTAAGGATTTAATTTGGAAAAAGCAACTGTTATCCAATGCTTGGCCACTGGGAAACTTGGGTCTCATTCCAACAGAGAGGCCTCTGTGTGTCTGCTGTGGCATCCGTACCACAGGCTCACCGCCACTGGTCTACACCGTTGTCTTAGTTCGCTTTCTGTTGCTATAAAAAGTCCCCGAGACCAGGTAATTTATAGAACTAGACATTTATTGTGTCATGGTTCTGAAGGTTGGAAACCCACGAGTGTGCTACTGGCATCTGCCCAGCACCCAGTGCAGGCTTCCTTGCTGCTTAACGTGGTGGAGGGCATCAGATAGCAAGCTGCGGTGGGCATGCCAGAGAGGGCTTGCTGTCCCTGAGTGCCTGCGTCCTGGGGGCACAGAGTTCTCCTGACCTAGTCTCCTCCCAAAGCTGCCACCCCTACAGGAAGGACACTATTTAACTGGGTACATGTTGTGTCCAGTTAGAGCTGTACCTCCTAGGTTTGCACAATTAAAATGTGTCAGTTTTAAATGAAACATAACATTCTGCAGTATTGATTTAAAAGTCAGTTGGGGAATGAGTCCCGGATACTCAGCAGCAGAGCCAGGACTCTGCTCTGCGGGAGGGACGCCAGCCTGTCGCTGCCTTGTGCTGCAGGGACCGCGGACTCCCGCTCTGAGGCAGTTATGAAGCCCGGAGTGGGTTGACCTGCTTCACAGTGGCCGGCGCGTCCAGGGCCCCGCAGGTCTTCCGGGGGGCCGGCTCCAGGGTGCATGTTGTTGGAGGCTCCGGGCTCGGAGGGCAGGAATCGGGGCTCCACACTGAGGCTAAGAGCATCTTGAACACCCACGACCTCCTGAGCACACAGCTCCTCGTGTGTGTTCCAGGAGGAGGATGTCTGGGTAAAATCTCCGTTTGCTTTTCCGGTGTCAGGCACCCTGCAATACAAAGAAGCCCTGGGCTTTTAGGTCCCGTCCACTTCACGGGTGGAGGAAAAGCAGAGGATACGGATGGCCCGAGCGGCACGCTTGGCGTCGGTAACTCCCAGGCGGAACCAGCTGCCCAGCAATGTGGTGAGGCCGAGCAGCCCTGCTCAGCCTCATCTCCTCTCCCCTCAACAGAAGCTCCTGCACGCAGACCTTCAGACATGGTGACTTACGACCGTGCCTTACCGGTGTGCTGCTCAGCTTTCTGTTGCTGGGACAGAATACCTGAGGGAGAAACTGAGGCGGCAGCAGTTTACCTTGGCACTGTTCCAGAGGTTTCGTTCAGTCTGTGGTCCCTGCCAGGCCTGTGGTGAAGCGGAAGCGTCGGGCAGACGGCTGTGGGACGGCTTTCCTCAGGCATCGGTGAGCAGAGGGGAACCAGCCCCCGCCGGCCTTTCCTCTGGGCTTCCGTGGCCCAGGCTATTGGATGGTGCTGGCCACATTCAGCGACAGTCTCCCCTCAGCTTGCGCCCTCAGGCTGGGCGTCTCTGGAAGCTCCTCATGCACCCAGATGGGGGCACGCCGGCTCCCCAGCACCTCAACCTGACCACACTGACCTTCAGCTGCAGCCCCCACCTGGCCTCCAGCAGCCGTGTCCCATGCCCTGTGCCTGTGAAGGGACAGTGGGATGGGGACGGTCTCGCAGACTTTTGCTAGCTCAGTGCCAGACTTGGTACGACCAATGTTTGTGACAGCTTTGAGGCTCCAGAGTCCCGCCTCGAGGCACCGGTGGAGTGGCTGCCCCCTGAGCCCTGTGTTGGGTCCACAGATGGCGTGTCCTGTGTGTCCTCACATGGTGCCAGGCCAAGGAGCCCTGGGCCCCCTTTAGGAGGATGCTGGTCTCACTCGTGAGGGCCTTATGGCCTAATCACCTCTGAAGCCCGAAACCCAGCTGCCATTCAGGGGAGTGAGCGCCCACACGTGGCTTTGGTAGGGAGTGGGCAGGTGCACAGTCAGTTCCCTGGGGCTCCGACGGCTGGCCCTGGCCCCCCAGTTTTGGGAGCACTAGCTTTCTGTTGCTCTTATCTGAGTTAGGTTTACAGGTGCTTGGCCAGGGCCCGGAGGATGGGGATCCCCATTGATTTGGGGGTGAGGCCTGTTGGTCCTGCAGAAATGACTGGAGCGGTCGGGACTGGTGTCCATCTTCCCAAGCCCCCAAGGAAAACTCCTGCCCTCGTGTCTCCTGGGTCTACAGCCTGGGGCCCGGGGAGGCAGGACCCCGTCCTGGCTCCCTCTGACCTGGAGTTGAGCTAACTTCAAGGGGGAGAGCTGCTGTGGTGTGGGTGACATCTCATAGGACCCTAGAGGGGGCAGAGGCTCCGAGCCAGCTGCTGTCCAGAGCTGTGACAGGGACTGAGCAGGACGGAGCCTGCCCATCTGCCCTGTGGACACAGATGGGGACAGAGAGCAGGGCTGAGGCTACAGGATGTCAGAAGGCAGGGTGTGGCCGGGGAGGGTGCACGCTGGGGGGCTCTGCCAGGCCAGGTGGGAACACGGTTTTGCGCCCTGAGGCTTGCAGGGGTGTCAGTTGTGAGGGCCTGGGCCGAGGGCCAGGAGGACTTCTCGGCACTTGACTGGCCTTGGGCATGCATCCAGGAGCTCCCCAGGCATGCACCACGGTGTTAACAGCAGGCCCCACGCTGGAGTTGTGCTGACACCTTGCTTGTGCACAGAGTACAGAGGTGACGTCCAGTGACATGTTTTAGGAGACCTCACTTTCAGGATATTAGCATAGTTGTTCCTTTTCATTGTTACTGTTGATCTCATACTGTGCTGAATTTATAAATTCAATGTTACACGTACACATGCGCAAGAGAACAATGTGCACAGGGTCCCTACCACCCCAGGGAACAGGCACTGAGACATCTCAGGTGAACTTAGAGCGAGGCCTTGGGCTGATCAGGTCACGGGGCGCTGAGCTCACCCTCAGACTAACCCGCCGTCAGTCCTCAGCTGAGCGCCGAGCGTGCCCTCTGGAGACCCGGGAGGTGGCTGTGCTGCGGGCTGAGCCACTGACCTCCGGGGTCCCTTCCACCTGCTACCTCTGTGCTTTGGCCTGCCAACCAGGGACTGGTGTCAGGCATTGTGATGAAAAAGTGACCGAGATGGTGGACGACCCTCCTGAGGGGGCAGGCTGCCTGTCGCCTCTCACAGGCCGGGCAGGCAGCACTGATGACGCCATCAGTGCCAAGTGGGCGGACTGTGGAGAAGTAAGCTGCTCACCTGTGCTCGGCATCCCGGGACACAGATACAGTGGTCTTTCATTCCAAAGCATGTAGTTATCTGCCCTCAGCAAAGTGTACTCAATATGTAACTGTACAGATTTGCTGAAAAGCACAACAGTTTTGCTTTCTCCCTAGGATGGCAGTTATTTTTTAGCAGGCTTTAACAAGGGCTAATGTTTCAAGCTTTTGTTTCAGAGGTGTTCTTACTGTCTTCAGACATAGAAACACACACTTGTGCATAATGTCATGTGCTCTCATCTGACTTGCTAGAAAGATCACATGTATGCTTTTACAGTATTTTTTTGGCAGTGCTCAGGGTAGAACTCGGGGCCTTGTGCGTGCTAAGCAAGCGTCTATCACTGAGGTACTCTCAGCCCTTCTTATATTTTGTTTGGGGACAGGGTCTTGCTAAGTTGCCCAGGCTGGCGTTGAACTGATGATCTCCTTGCCTCAGCCTTCCAAACAGCTAGGATTATAGGTGTATACCACCAGGCCTGGGTTATTTTATGCTTTTAATTAGCCTAGTGAGCAAAAATTATTCTGAATTTAAACATTTGAATTCTAAATATATTTTGAAATTTTAATGAAAACGTAAAAAGAATTTGTTAAGTTTAATCATGGGAATTAATTGTTCAATAGCTCTTTATTTTTTACAAAACCAAAATAAACAGTTAAAAAAAACTTGTGCTAATGATAGAGTCAAACGAAAAAAAAAAAAAAAAGATGATAATCTTACAGTACTGTGTATGCTACCACCCAGTGAGCTCAGCTTGACAGGCGATAGGAATCTTCTCGGGACTGTGGGCAGGAGTTGGAATGGCCCTATATTATCATTTAAGAAACTGAGAAATACTTTTTGAGGGATTAGTGACTTATTTGAAATGCTCAAGTTAAAGCTAGGATAAATGTTTTTAAATGTCATCCAGGAGCATCTACTACTTCAAATAGTGTGTAGGATGAGCACCTTTTTTCCAAACTCTTGAAGTCAGAATTATCTTGGGTTTCAGGGTTTAAAACATTTGGACAGATATGAAGAGCTTTCTCCAGGGTAGACCAAAGTTTAAATGCAGGATTCATTTGTATTTTATATTCACCTGATTCATAAAGCTCACAGGTATTTACATAGTGTTCTAGTGTCACTTACATTTTTACTGACATCTGTCACTTGAGGCCAGGTGTGAGTATTCAGCCGGTGGTATCATGTTGGTGTCTGAAAAGTTTCAAAGTTTGGAGCATTTCTAATTTGAGGTTTTCAAGATAGGAATGCCCAGCTTGTACAGTATTTCAAATGTAAATTTTATGTATTTTAAAGACATAATGCAAAGACGGCAATAAGTTTCTGTTTTTTAGTAAATGGCTGTGGGTATCTTCCTCAGAGAGTGGTTAATCTCCTATGATTTTATGGAAACTTGGGTAAAAATCTACCATGTGGCTCAAACAGACACAGCAAAGACTTGGGAGATCTGGGCCCGAAGACATTTGCGGATCCATCTGATGTGCAAGACAGAGCGGAGTTGTGCTGCAGTTTCTCCTTGGAGCTCACGGAGTCGGACTGAGGTCGGAGTGCAATCTCGGTGGGTCGGAAACTGAGTAAGGGCGCAGTCCCTAACCCGAGACCAGGACACTTCCTTTTTGATGAGTTTTGGTCACATGCGGCAGCATGTAAGTAACTCTCTTCTTGCAAAGGACATCTTACAAATTTTTGGTAGTTAAAAAAATATTTTTATAAAGATACGCCTAATAAGTAGGGGCTGCACGTAAGTGAGGAATACAGCGAGTTTCGGTATCTGCTGACATCTGCCACACGGTCACTGTGCCCCAGCCAGCAGACACATTCAACAGCGCCTGGTGTTTCCTTGTGTCCTGCCCCCCCCACCTGCACCCCTCTTGGATGGTAAGAGCCATCAACATGAGGTCTCCCTCTTAAATTTTAGAGTACAGTGTGGCATAGTTAACTCTAGGCACGAAGATGTGCCACACATCTCAAACTTACTCGTTATTGTAACTAAAGCTTTCTCCCCATTGAGAAATAACACCCCACCTCTGCCCTCCCTCCTCTGAGACCATGACTGCATGATTTGCTCTACGTCTGACTGTTGTATATTGTGGCCAGCCCATCTCCTTCCAAGGTACTCTGCGGTGCCCAGAATAGGAGGGCACCGAACCACCTCCCTGTATGTGTTTCTTATACATCTATGCCGGTGATAACGCTTACTTAATGAGTAAGGTGCAGAAAGAGATGAGCAACAGTAACAGTAAACAATAATCACAACAAGGTACTAGGATAAAGATTATTTGAAACTTAGCAACTTCATTTCCGTGACTTTCCGTTGTATCCCTGATGCACAATAGAAAGTGGGGAAGACCGTGGAGCCTCACAGAAGTGTTTTGCTTTGTGTCTGTCCTTCTGGAGCATCCTGTTCCAGGACGTGTGCACATGGCCATACGTACACACTCTGATGTGGAAGACAGACCGCAGGGCCCTGGATTCAGTCCTAGGAGCAAAGCAGAGAATGTCAGGCCAGTATTCGAGTCCTGGTCTATGCATGAAACAGTGGTGCCAGCCGAGCTCTCCTTCCGTGGCAGGTGGGGGCTTCAGCGGCAGGACTGAGGTCAGAGATGAGGCTCTGGCACTCCCCTTGTGCTGTATGCGCAGACCTCCCCACAAGACCGCAGAGCTGTACATCTGGAGTGTGTTGGAGACTGGGTGTCTCAGGTGCTTCTCTTGTTGCTGAGACAAAGTCGAAGGAGGAGAGGTTTATTTCAACTCACATTTTGAAGAGGTTTCAGTCCCTAACTGGCCGGGTGGCATGGCAAAGCAGAAATAGTCCACAGCAGGGCAGGACGCGCAGAAGGTCGCAGCCCTGTCTGTTGCTCTTGTCCTATCTTGGCTGCCGACCCTTGGGGCAGTAACGCTCACACCCACGAATCGATCCCAGCTTCACACCCTTGATCCCAGCAGCACCACTCCAGATCCGGCCACCTCCAAGAGCCCCACCTGTGACTGTGACGCTCTGGGGAGACATCAAGACACAAGGCAGATTCTAAGCCTCTCCTGACCTGTGGAAGTGGCTCCTGGGTGTAGACAGGAGTGACCACGAGGAGACACCTGGGGAGCTGGCCCTGAGGGTGCCCAGGGCTGGGTGGGTGCCCACAAGTGGGTGGCTGGGCTAGGCTTCGAGGCTGCCCCCCCATGCTGACTGCCTGCCCCACCCACAACATGTTCTGCCCCCGCCCGCCTTGCTGCCCTGCCCCGGCCTGCTCTGCCCACCTGGCAGTCCCTGGCCAGCCCTGCGCCTCTAGCTCCATTCTCTCGCCCCGCCCGCAGGGACCTCCTCTTGCTAAACCACTTAATCCTGTGATATATTTCCTCTGGCAGGCCCAGCCCATCGATCCTGACTCTCAGGGATTTGATTACAGTGTTTTCTAACAAAGTCTAAAGCAGATTTCCATGAGAGGTCTATGGTTAAGTAATTAGGATGCTTTGGCGTGTGTGCCAAGGTACAGGAGTGTAGGGGGAGGGATGTCAGGAGAAAAGGGCGGAAGATTAAATGAGCGAGGGAGGGCGGGCGTTAGCAGGAGAGGCCGGCTGACTAGCAGGGCCTCCCGGCAGGCCGGAGAAGCGTGAGAAAGGGGAGCTGTAAGACCGCACCGTCTCCCGCTTCATCACGATTTCCCATCGGGTGGTCAAGGAGCGAGGATGTGAACTGCCCTTGGACAATTAGCGTAATTAAACATTCATGGTGCCGAGGCCTGTTTCCTGCCTGCAGATATCTTTGGAAGCAGAAGTGATTCTTTCTTCTTGGAGGTGATTTCAAGAGCAGCCCAGGAGGCAGAGGTTCCTGTAGCGCCAGACCTTGGGGTGCACTGGGAGGCCTGCACCAGGCAAGACCCCTAAAGAGAAGCTGGCAGAAGGCTGGGTGCCCTGACCGGGCACCATGGGGATAAGCGCGGGGGCTGATGTTGACGATATTGTCATGGTTGGCCGGTCACAAGCCATTTGATCTGAGTCCTCTTACGAGGACCCTGGTGACCCCTCGATCTCACTGAGCCTCAACTTTCTCATGTCCAGTAAGGGCTTACCCCAAAGGCTGTTGTCAAGGCTGGGGTCCCTACTTTTCAGACAGGAAACAGAATCAGAGGGGGGTGACGTGGCAATGGCGCAGAGCTAGGGGTGGCCTTCCTGTGACCTGAACCAGGGCACCTGCTGGCTCATCCCTTCACCTCTCAGGTGTGGCTGGGAGCACAGTGTCCCCAGACCGATGGCACTCAGCGCAGGAGAGGCGACAGGTGTGCCAGTAGGTGAGAGCGGGTGCTGGGTGGGTGATGGAGGGAGGCACCTGGCCTGGCACCCTGCACGGTGACACCTTACACAGTGACTGCCCACCGAGTCCGCTTGGTTGGGCAGGGCTGGCAGGTGCCTCGTCTGGTGGGCTCCTGTGGGGGCCACCCCTGTCCCAGCACGCCTGCCTTTGCTGCTCAAAGACAAGGGGCCCTGGGGAGGTGAGGCAGTGGCGGTGGTCTCGGCGGGGCCCCTGTCGTGTCACCCTGGGGTGGCTCTGGACTGGGGCGGGGGGGGGAGTGCATAGGCCTGACTGCCCACTGGCTGCAGATGGCAGGGTGGGGGGGTCCGCCTGGAGCGGAAGCAGCTGCACTCCATCTCTCACATCCTGGAAGCCACCCCGCTGCTGCCGCCTGCTGCAGACCTGGTGCTGAGGGTGGTGGGCACCATTCTGTGGCCCCAGAGGGCGCCACCCTGTGCGTGCCGCTCCCAGCCGAGTCTCCCACAGCAAAAGGCGTCCCAGGACGTCCTGGCTCCTGCCCG
This sequence comes from Petromus typicus, assembly GCA_004026965.1. Classification (NCBI taxonomy): domain Eukaryota; kingdom Metazoa; phylum Chordata; class Mammalia; order Rodentia; family Petromuridae; genus Petromus; species Petromus typicus. The sequence goes on along the minus strand of PVIR01011989.1, from coordinate 3,368 downwards.
CTGCCCGCTGGACTCGGCCCCAGCCTCCTGTGTGAGTCCCTCCAGAGCCAGGGCTGTGGTGGGCACCTCAGCCTCCTGGGTGGCCTCCTGCTCTCCTGCACCCGCTCTTCTTGCCATGTGGGCCCCCACGTTTTCCTTCTCCTCATGGGCCTCCAAGGCCCCTGCCTGCCTTCCACACCCACTGCAGGGGCTGCTGGGTCCCTGTCACTGATAGGCCCTGTCAGTCCCCCTGGTGGCCAAGGGCAGCAGGCTGCACCTTTGCTCCTGACCGCGCACGTCTCTCACCGCCTGCTGTGCCAGGAGGGCCAAGGGTCAGGTGCCGATTGCTCCATCTCAGGTCCTCACAGCTGGTTGCTGTGCTGGCTGCCAGGGCACTGCCTGGCCTCCAAGTGCGCCCAGAGCTGAGGGAGCTCTTGGCCTCCCCTGCTGCCCTGGCCAGCGCTGGTTGCCAGCAAGATGGAGGGCTTTTCCTGCGTGTACGTGACTTGCTTCGTGGGTAGGCCAGTGTCAGGCAGCCGTCAGAGGCAACAGGCAGGATGTCGGCTGTCTGTGCGCCGCACCCACCTCTGCCCTCCCAGCCTGCCCCACAGCTTCCCTCTCTGCTGTGTCCTTCCAGAAAGTTCTAAGTGCATCAGACTGTGGCATGTGCGCATGCGTGTGTGCGTGCGTGTATGTGTGTGTGTGTGTGATAAGTCCTAGAACTGCACTATCTGGGTTAAAGGGTTCATGTTGGGTGTATTTTTATGCTACAATACCCCACATACTGGCAGTGGTGTAGTGGTATATCAGTCCTTACTGATCTATCCATTTCCTGCATAGACATTTCTTGATTAACAGGAACTTTAATTTTTTTCAGTATTCATCATTTCTAGTAATGTTGCACATATATGTTCAGTTTTTTAGTTTTTTTGATGTCCCAGGCGAGGCTCAGCCCTGTGGCCTCCAGACTCAGCCTCTAGAGTGCCGAGTTCAGGTGTGCACCTGGCTTCGGCGTGGTCACTGACCATGCTGCCTCCGGGAGGGTGCGCAGTGTGCTTTTCCCCACGTCTGCCCCCGACCCCACATGCTGGACAACCCGATGCAGGTGTTTTTCTACTACTGATAAGGCTGAGTGTTACGTGTGATCATCGTGGTTGGTGGCCCTTCTTGAGAGCTGCAGTCTGTAGCATGTGTCTGTTTCTCTCTGGTATCTGGCTGCCTCTTGCCGGTGTGGGGCACCTGCTGGAGTCTGTGCTGTCTGGGCATGTGCTGCTGAAGGGTGCTGGCCGCGTGGCCTGGTCTAGGACCCGAGCAGGGAGGGCTCTGGCACTCGCGGATGACACCGTGGGTCTGCTGGGTCCTGTGTGAGAGTCTCTCGAGGAAGCGCGTCTGCAGGAGCTTCTTCCAGGGAAAGGGCTGCAGGGGGACAGGAGGGTGGGGTTCTTTAGTGGCAGCTTCTTGGGTCAGCAGAGGCCGAAGCCCTCGCAGGTCTCTAGATATAGGAGCAGGGCCAGGGAGCTGCCCCCTGGGTGGGTACCGAGGTCACAGACTGACCTAGAAGCCCATCTCTGTCTCTTTTCTCAAGCAGTATCGTGTGTCCATTGTTCTAGAATTGCTTCGGATACTTAAGGATCAAATCCAGGTTTGAGGATCAAATCTGTCTGCACATATACGGCCTGGTGACACAGGTCTGCACCTGGCACTGTCGGCCAGCCCGGTGAAGCCAGCCCTGTCCAGGGCCTCGTGACTGCACCCCACCCTCAAGGCAACACTCTCGAGTGAACTGTTCAGGAACAAAATAATTCTCAGTGGACAGTCAAAAAACAAGGTGAGCCAAGAGAGGCCTGTTTCATGGGTGCTGAGTGAGAGCCATTTCTCGTGTTCAACCCATGAGTAGTAGGTGTCGGGTCAGACAGAAGGAATGCTGTGGTACCGCCCACCTCACCTGCCAGGTCCTGGCCAGGAGGCCCAAGGGAAGTCTCTTTGGCCCAAGGCCCATAGACGGCCCTGTGCTGTCAGGGTGCTGCCTGTGGCTGTTGGTGCTGGAGCCTCGGAGGAGAGGAGAAGTCAGTGGGCACGTGACAGCTGCATGGCCACTGTGAGCTGGGCCCCTCTGTGCTGCCACCCTCAGCCACCTGCAGACAGCAGTCTGGAGAGACACGGACACCTCTCTGTAAGGACTCAGCTCTGCTCTGGAAGGCGTCTGGGCCCCACAGCTGCCCCTCCTCGCATGAGTAAAGCCCGTCCTCCAGTTGCTGGGACCTGGAGAGGAGCCGGGTTGCCCTTGTCTGGAGAGAGAGAGAGAGTGTGTGTGTGTGTGTGTGTGTGTGTGTGTGTGTGTGTGAGAGAGAGAGAGAGAGAAAGACAGGGAGAGAGAGCTGGCATGTATACGTATGCATGTGTGTATGTACATTCATGTTTGTACCTGTGATGGAGTGTGAGTGTCTGCGTGCAAGTATATGAGCATAACTGAATGTGTGCAAGTGTGTTTGTGTGCACTTGGGTGTGAGTACGTGAGCCAGTGTGTGAGCAAGGGTTTGTGTGTTCACAGTCTGTGAGCAAGCGTGTGCTTGTAGGAGTGCGTGCGCGGTTGGGGCCTAGGGGTGACAGCGACCAGCGGGTGACTAACAGGGTGACTAGAAGGGCCAGGTGCACATGGAGGAAGGGGTGAGTGAGTGAGAACAAGTCCGGCAGTGGGGGGAGTCGGTGAGGCTGGCGGAGGGCAGTGGCTCCTGGAGGTCTGCCCCTGTCCAGCCGGCCTGCCTCCTCATCTCAGCAGCACGCGCCTGGTCTTTGCCGTTACCCTCGGGGTGTGCAGACGGTCCTGGGGTGGCCCCCAGGATCCGAAGTCTGTCCCCACTGGCTGCCCTGCTTGCTAGAAAGGCCCACGTGGAGCCGCTTCTCGGATTAAATTCCCAGGACTCAGCACCTGCTTTGCTTTCTGGCTTCCTCCCTGTCCTAAAGGGGGCTGATCAAATTAAGCCCAGTCAACACTGTGGTCTGCAGCAGCTGGAGCAGGAGCGCTTCCAGGACTGGGGAGAGCGGAGCGGCCCTGCTCCTCCTGCCCTGCGGGGCAGGTCTCTCATCATGGCCCAGGGACATGTGAGGCCCACAAGGCGGGTTACCAGGCACCAAATCCACACAGGGCGACAGCGGCTGGCAAGGGGTTGGGGTTGGCCGTTACAGATATGGCTCAGGAACACGATCGCCCGGGGCCCAGGGCCAGCCTCAGGCCGCACCGTGGGAGGCACCTGTGAGAAGAGGCTGCTGGCCCGGCAGGAGACAGGGAGGAAGGCTAGGCCTGGGCTTGGCGCCTATGCAGCTGGAGCATAGAAAAAGGAGGCAGGTGGTTTGGGGGCCGACAGCCAGAGGAGGGAGGAAAGGGGGTA
>PVIR01011988.1:18748-45910 GCA_004026965.1 Petromus typicus | reverse complement strand
TTTATCTGAGGAACAGCTGGTAAAGATTTTTTCCCACATTGTTGGTTGCCTGTTTGCACTGTTGGTGGTTTCCTTTGCTGTGCAGAAGCTTTTTAAAAGAATGAGGTCCCATTTGTTGATTTCCTTAGCCATTTCCTGTGCTATAGAAGTTTTGTTCATGAAGCCTTTCCCTAAGCCAATGTCTTCAAGAGTTTTACCTGTTTTGTAGTAGGTTTAGAGTGTCTGTTTTAATATTTAGGTCTCTTATCCACTTTGATTTTAGCTTGGTACACGGTGAAAGAGTTAGATAACCATATGGTTTTTGTCCTTGAGTTTGTTAATATAGTGTACTATATTTATTGGCTTTTGTATGATTTTGAGGCATCCTTGTATCCTTGGGATGAATCCAACTTGGTCAGGATATATGATCTTATTGATAAATTCTCTGTATTCTGTTTGTCAATATCTTATTGAAGATCTTGCACCAATGCTCATTAGGGAGACTGGCCTACAGTTCTGTTTTTTGGTTGTGTCTTTCTCTGCTCTTGAAATTAAGGTAATGGTTACTCCAAGGAATGAATCTGTGGAGTACTGCTTCCCTTTCAGTTTCATTAAGGAGTTGGAGAAGTAGTGGCATTAACTCTTCTTTAAAAGTTTTGTACCATCCAGCAATAAAGCTATCAGGACCTGGGCTTTTCTTTGTTGATAGGTTTTTATTAAATTTTCAATTTCACAGATTTATAGGTGTTTAACACTTTTATATATCTTCTTCTTTCAACTCTGCAAGTTTATATGTGTCTAGGTATCTATCCATTTCTTTTACATTTTCTATCTTGCTGGAGTACAAATTTTCAGGGGAGGTATTTATTATCCTCTGGACTTCCACTAGATCTGTGGTGATTTCTCCCTTTTCATTCCTGATAGCATGGATTTGAGCATTTTCCTTCTTTAGTTTGATAAGGTTGGCCAAGAGTCTATCAATGGCGCTTATCCTTTCAAAGAACCAACTCATTCATTTGTTTACTATTTGTATCATTCTCTTTGTCTATACTGCATTAATTTCCACTCTGATGCTTATCATTTCCTCCCTGTTCAAGCTTTGTGTTTGTCTTGCTCCTCCTTTTCTAGTAGCTTGAGGTTTAACATTAGATTGTTCATTTGGGCTTACTCTGTTTTCCTGATGTAGGTGTTCCTTATTAGGAATTTTCTTCATAGAATTGCTTTGTGTCCCATAAATACCTGTATGTTGTACTGGAGTTATCATTTAATTGTAAAAACTGTTTAATTTCTTCTGTGACCTGTTGCTTGTTCAGTAGAATGTTGTTGAATTTTCATGTGTTTGTGAGGATCTTGGAATTTCTTTTGTGATTCAGCTCCAATTTCAAGGCACTATGGTCTGACAGCATACAGAGGATAACTTCAATTCCTTTGCATTTACTTAAACATGTTGTATGAATTAGCATGTGGTCCATTTTGGAGAATGATCCATGAGTGCTGAAAAGATCATACATTCTGACTTTGTGGGGTAAAATACTCTGTAGGCATCTATTAAGTTCATTTGTTCAAAAGTTTGGTTTAGCTCAAGTATTTCCTTATTGATTTTTTTGGCCAGTAAATCTGTCTATTTGTGACAGTGGGGTATTAAGTCTCCTAATTTTATTGTATTAGTGCATATCTGGTTTTTCACATCCATTAATGTTGGTTTTAAATAGTTGGGTGCATTAGAATTTCTTACATAAATATTTAAGATTGGTGTTTCTTTCTCTTGGATTGTTCCCTGTACAAGAATATAGTGACCATTCTTGTCTCTCTTAATCAGTTTTGGTTTGAAATCTATTTTGTCTGCAAATAAGATGGCCGCTCCTGCTTTTTTGCAGTCTCCTGTCTCATGGAGAATAGTTTTCCATCCCTTTACTTTTAGTCTACGTCTTTCTTTCCAAATTAGATATGTTTCTTGTATGCAATAGATTGTAGGATTTTTCATCTTGATTCATTCTGCCAGTCTGTGTCTTTTAATTGGTGCATTGAGTCCACTGGCATTAAGAGTTATGACTGATACCAGAGAAAAGATGTGATATGTACCTATCTGTGCCCTATTTATTTCACTTATGAGGATATCCTCAAGGTATGTCCATTTAAGTAGAAATGATTCAAACTTATCATTTTTTATGGCAGAGTAATACTCCATTCTGTAGAACAACCACAGCTTTAAGATGTAAATGAGTCCTAGCATTGTATGTTATATATTGTGAAATAGAAAATGCTCAATGTAAATAGGGTGAAGGGGGAAAATGTTGAGATTGTAACAAAAAAGTAAGGAAACAAATTTTATGTATATGGGGGGGTGGTAGGGTGGGTGGGGTTATGGGAAAAAATGAGAATTAAGTTGTGTCTTATACTGGTACAAATCCCCATTATGGAGTGCAATATTGATGTGTATATTTAATGTACCAATAAAGATAATAATAATAAAAAAAGAGTTATGACTGATATGTACTGATTTACAGCTGTCATGATCCTTTTGGGTTCTTGACTGTTTTATTCTTTGCTTTTGCCCCTTTCCATTTAGTTTCTTGTCTGGCCCAATGGATTCACTCTCTTGGTATTCATAGGTTTGTAAATTTCATTTTTTCCCCCAAGATATTCTATAGAATGTTTTGGAGAGCAGGTTTTGTATTTGTGAAGTTTTTCAGGTGTTCTTTGCCATGGAAGTATCTTATTTCTCTGTCAATTTTGAAAGATAGCTTTGCAGGAAACATCAGTCTAGGTTGGAGGTTATTTTCCTGCAAGGCTTGAAATACTTCACTCCAGGCTCTCCTTGCATGAAGCAGTTGACTGAAAAGTCTGCTATGATTCTTATGGGCTTCCTTTTGTATGTGTTTTTTCTCTTTTTTCTAATTGCTTTCAATATTTTATTCTTTTGTTGGAACCTTGATAATTAGATGCTTAGTTGTAGATTTTTTTATATCATGACCATTTGGAGACCTATATGTCTCATTTATCTGTATGTACAATTTTTTTCCTTTTCCTGTGAGGTTTTCTACCATTATATTAATGAAGTTGGATTTTTTAAAAAATGTTTTTTGCACTGTCTCCTGCTTCCTCAGTGACTCCCATCAGTTTTCTGTTATTCTTCTCTGAATCATCTAGGAGCTGTTGGATTAATTTCTCATAGTCCCTTGCCATTTTCCAAAAATTATGTCTTTCTTGTTCATTGGCTGTGATCCTGTCCTCTAAGTTTTAAATACGGTCCTCAGCTTCATTTATTTTATTGTGCAAACTTTCATTCTTGTTTTTAATCACCTGGAACTGTGTTTGAAGCTGTTTAAAAGGTTCAATTGCTTTTGTTATCTCAGATCCTTTAGTATTTCTTATAATTGAGGTCTACTGGCATCAATCCTCACTCTCTTTAACTGTGAAAATCTTTATTGCCCTTCTTATTATTTTTTTAACTTGTGTTAAAACATACATAGCAAAATTTTACATTATAGCCATTTGAAAATATATTACATGCACTCACAATGGTATATATCTTATTTCCAGAATTCTTCATGTTGGAGAAATTGAACTCTGAATTTCTTAAGCAATTTTTAAACTTTTTCTTTATGAATTTGACTACTCTAAGTACCTCTCTATACACAGAATTATATAGCATTTGTACTCTGCAATTAGTTTATCTCATTCATGTCTTCAACGTTTATCAATGTTTAACATGAGCCAAATCTTCCTTCTTTTTCCAGGGTTAAATAATATTTCATTACACGCACAGTTTATCTTCTCATCCACCACTGAATAATTGTTTTTTCTGCCACCTCTTAGCTATTGTGAATAACACTGCTATGAATACCTCTATACAAATATCTCTTTCGAATATTACTCTCAATTATTTTGCATATTTATCCAGAAGTGGAATATATGAATTATATCCTAATTCTAGTTTTATATTTTTGAGAAATTGTCATGCTCTTTTCCACAATGGCTGCCCTATTTTACATTCCTATGAATAGTGTACAAATGTTTCAATGATTACTTATATTGAGTATCTTTTTGTATGCATATGCTCACCTCTTTTTGAGTGGAAAGTGCCTTTTATATATATTATGGATACTAGATGTTTACCATATATTGAATGTATTATTTGTAAATATTTTCTCCAATTATGCAAGGTTTTTTTCACTTTCTTGACTCCGTCCTTTGACGTGCAAGAGTTTAGTTTTTAATAAAGTCCAATTCATCTACTTTTTCTTTTGCTGTTTGCTTTATGGTGTACCTAAGAATCTCCCACTAAATCCAAGGATATGAAGGTTTACTCCTATGTTTTCTTCTAAAAGTTTTATAATTTTGGCTCTTACCTTTAGGTCTTTGATCTATTCTGAGTTAATTTTTATAAATGATATAAGGGTCATGTATAAAAGCAGTTTTACTAAATATAGAATTCTCAGTCCATTTTTTTTTTTCAGTCCAATGAAAGGTGTACCATTACTCTTCTACGTATTTTCCACTGTTTCATGAGAAATCAGCCATTAATTGTACTATTATTTCCCCACACAGGGTCATCTTTCCTTGCTGTTTTCAAGAATATCTCTCATTTTGTTCTTGAATAGTTCAACTATTTTATCTAGGCATTGCTGTTCTTGTACTTATCCCCACTTAGGGTTCATTAAATTTCTTGCATAATTTTTCAACAAATTTAGGAAGTTTTCTGTTACCATTTACTCTTTTTTCTTTCTTTATTGAGTTTATTGGTACATTTTAGATATACATTTTGATCACATTTATCATTGAGAATTTGTACCTATACATGATATGTTCATTTTAATTTTTCCCATTCTCCTCCCCTCCCATCAGCCCCTTCAACCCTTATATACATACACTTTGCTGCTATATTTTATTTTTAGCATTAATTTTTTTCTTTCTTTTTTATTTTCTCTTACTTACACCTTTTCCTTTACTCTTTAAATATTTTGTTCTGATTTAACAACACCTACCATACATTCTGGACTTCATTTACACCTTTAATTTCTCATAGTAGAGAAACAATATGGTATTCATCATGGTATATAAGAGGTGTTGAGTAGTAGGCAGGGCCGAGAAAGGGGAAAATGAGAATCAAAATATACCATGAACAGGTACAAATTTATAATGTTGAATGTGACTATAATGCATATCTAAAATGTATCAATAAACTCAATAAATTTTTTTAGAAAGGTTAATAATCATGTTAAAACTCTGGAATTTACTGTTAACATTTCAAAATTTCTAACAGTTTTATTTCTACTAGTTTTCTGAACAGACATACATCACTATTGTTTCTGACACATTCCTTTGCTTTTCATCCTTAAATATTTTATCTTTTTAAACATAAAGTCCAGAATCCTTACATATTCTTGTCTTTTCCTGCTCTTCAGTTACTTTGTGATAGATTTCCTCTTTCTCACAGCATTCAGTATGCATTGACCACTTCTTGGTTTGGTGCGTACACCAAGATTTCTGCTGACTTTTGACCTTCTTCAGCCTAGATCATATTATTCCCTCTTTTTGCATACTCATATTTTAGGACTTCATTTGAATCCCAGAAGAGCTTTCCTTTTAAACTGTACATTCACCTGGTTAGCTCAGTCAGTAGAACATGAGACTCTTAAACTATATACTTATTTATGCAACCATACGCTTACTTTTCTTTACTTCAATCTTTATATACAGTCTTCACAGCACCTTGCATGATTTTCCATATAGCACTTTCCATAATTTTTAAATGGCACATTTATGCAATCATCCAAGGGAATAAGTGAGTAGTTCTCTTGCTCACTTCACACTTGTCACAATGCCTTGCAGATGCTTAATAAATATTTGTTGAATAAATTATTAAATATTCTATCTTGATCCTGGCCATTTCCCTCTAGTTTTATTTACTTGAAAAGCCTTTTCTGGCTTCCCTATTCTTCAATAGTTTTCTTCCCTGACTTCTTCCTAAAGGTAAAGCCTTATTCCTTATCAAGAAGGCATCTTCCTATTTGATTTTTTAACTCAGCTTGTCTGGTACTTAAAGTTGGGAAAAACATTTTTCCTGACTTTTGAGAACTTTTTAAACCTTGTGAGGGATAGGGGCATTTAAAAAATTGTCTAGATCCCTAGAAGTTATTAAACCAGCCCACATATAAGAGGTTCTCTATAAGTTCTTGCTGAACTATTAACTGAAACAAAAATTTATTGATTAACAAGTGGTTATAATTGATTTGACAGATGTATTTCTTCATCCACTCAATACCTTCTTTAAAAGGCTCTGATATCCAAGTTCTATGCTTAGTATGAGGGAAGAAAATAGCACACACTTGTACAAACACATAGACACAACACACACACACACACACACACACACACAAGGAAGTTTTCATTTTCTAGTGGGGGAAAAACTATACACATGTACATAATTACAATATAATATTTAGCAATGTGATAAAGCTAAATACATAGGCACAGTTAAGTCTTGGCTTCATTCTACCTATCAACTTTGAGGAAAGTTTCATAACATTGAGATCTGAATGTGGACAGAGTTTATAAAATTTAAAAAGGGTTAGGGGAAAAGTCAAGCCATATTTAGCCAAATAAATAATCATGGAAAAATAAGATGCATAAGATGAGGTTAGAGAAATAGGCAGAACCATATGCCAGGCTTTTTATCCCATCTTGAGTACGAAGTGCTTTAGAATTAATGAGAGCTAACACTAATAGTTTGTATTTTCAAGTGGAAGAATGGTTTTAAGGGGAAGAATAGTTCAGGATGGGAAGACAGAAGATTCAGACAGTATACATAAGTGCAGGGAAATGTGAAGGACATGGGGAAACAGTGGAAATGGAGTGGGAGTTGAGATTTAATTGATGTTTAGAAAGTAGAAGTTGACAAGCCACAGTGATTACCTGAGAGAGGAAGAAAATAAAGAAAGGATCCTAAAAGCACCCTAAGTTTTCTGATATGGCTTTCTGAATAAATTCTTATGCCTTTCTCCTGATTTAAGTAGCATAAGTATTTTTGAAACAAGAAAATGAATTCATTTAGATATGGTGAGATAAAAATGTCTCATGGCTATCATGGACACATGTCTGGTGGAAAATAAGTGTCTGAAGCTCAAAGGACAGGTCTCTGCTAGAAATTTAGCTTTCACGGGCCGGGGATATAGCTCAGTGTTTCTGGCGCCTGTCTTGCAAGCACAAGGGCCCAGATTCAATCCGTGGTAACCACATAACAATACTGGGCTGGAGACTCACGCCCAGCAGCAACCAGTACCACATACCACAGTGCCGGGCGTGGTGGCTCACGCCTGTAATCCCAGCACTCGGGAGGCAGAGGCAGGAGGATTGCTGTGATGTGAGTTTGAGGCTGAGCTCAGGGCCAGCCTGAACCACAAAGCGAGACCCTGTCTCAAAAAACCTTAAAAAAGAAAGAAAGAAAGAAAGAAAGAAAGAAAAAGGAAGGAAGGAAGGAAGGAAGGAAGAAAGGAAGAAAGAAAGAAAGAAATTTAGCTTTCAGGTTAAATACTTTTTATCCCCTTCTAAATGATGAAATGCTAGAAAAACCGAGTTAGAACTATCAATGTCTTGCCAGTTGTTGCTTCTTTCCTTCTGAAGACTGCTTAACACTTATCAATGAGCACATACTACTATATACTATGTATAAGTTATAAACCTATCATTTATTTTACCTAAGTTTGCCTATAGAATCAGCAGTGAGACAATGGAAAGATATCTGCTCCTCTAACAATCTGTTCTCTTTGTTCATGTGTGTCTTTCACACAGAGGCAAAAGTGTTCTAGCCATAATGCAAACTAAATTAGCATCATTTGATTGAACAGTATAATAGTAGTACTTGACTAGAAAGGCATGCAAGTTCTCTATGAGAAAATACAATTAAAGTGTGTCAGTATTATGTCAGCCGTCACTACTATATACACCTGATGTAATTACATCCTTAATCTTTAATGATTTCTAGTAAGTTGCTTTAAGAAAGTAGTATCTGACCTATTTAATAACAATGAGAAGCCAAATTCTGTTAATATTAACTCAATGTTCTAAAATTATAAAATTTCATACTACTATTCAAATGTTAATAGAAATAAATAACTAATTTAAAAAAAGCTAAATTAGTATAAATCCAAAGATAAAATAATGTGCACTGATGACTCCACACAGATTATAAACAAGAGCAGTGTAGTGTTTCTGCCAGGGGACAGATGCCATGCAAGGTACTATAATTACAGAGAAGAAATACAAAGACACTGTATTCATGTATGATAAAATATTGGTAGTTTGTTTTGATTCAAGCAGCAACTCCTGGACTTTCAGTGTTTCCACAAAGTATTGCGTAAAGACATGGACTTATTGATATCCCTGTTATCTCCTTCAATAATGGAGTAGATCTATTTTTTTTTTGTCTAGGATACTGAACTTTCTCATATATGGTTTTAAAAAAAGATTCTTACACATAAATAAAATAAACAAATTTATAAAATCTTTATCTAGTAGAAAAATACGATCAACCAGAATCTATGTCCATGAAGTTCTGTCAAGTAGTTTTTTGCTTATCTGCAGAAGTTGGAGCTGTCATCAATGTCTGCCCTATAACAGTTTTCCTAGTGGCACATATGAAGAGCTACTGATAACAAGAAAAACTCACATAGCCTAATCAATTCTGCATCATTTTATCCCCATGTCAAAGTAAATGATACTGCTTAATTTTGTCACAATCAGATGGATTGTGTAGTATGCATATGAACTGATTTGCTTTTATTATAACTGTTTGAAATTTTCCTACAGGTAATGTGCAATTGAAAAAGTAAACAAGAAAAAACTCTAGAAAGCACTAATATCACAAGCCATTCCCAAGTAGTATAAAGTAACCCAAAACTTACTTTCTCTTACTCCACTTAGAAGATGACCATAGTGGGGCCTGGGATTTATCTCAGTGGTTCTGGTGCCTGCCTTGCAAATGCAAAGGCCTAGGTTCAATCCCTCTTAACCACATAAAACAATGCCAGGCATGAAGACTCATGCCCACCAGCAATTAGAACCACATACCACAGTGCTGGGCATGGTGGCTCATGCCTGTAACCCTAGCCCTTGGGAGGCAGAGGCAGAAGGATTGCTGTGAGTTCAAGACTAAGCTCAGGGCCAGCCTGAACTACAAAAGCAAGACCCTGTCTCATAAAAAGAAAAAAAAAATGATGACCAAAGATTAGTCTGAATGCTCTAAAATTTTCATATTAGCAACCAAGTTCATTTGACACAACCAAACTTTATGTTCTTTGGAAGAAGGGAAGCCTAGAGTCCTTGATTCCTCCCCATGCTTCAAGTGAGAAAGGACTGCTATAGTTGTGCATGCTTTAGGTACTGTACTGCATGTCAGCTCCTTCTGCTGGTACTACTCTAATGCTATACATAAAAGGAGTGAAAAGTATAGACCAATTTTCCTCTCTGTCCAGAAGGCATTTTTCCTCTCATGGTGCAAGACTGGCATCAAGAATTTCAGGTGTTCCTGACAGAGGAATATATCAGCCTCTTTCTCTCACTCACATGTAGTAATCAAGGGCCCAGGATTTCTTCTATTATTGGGCTTAGTGTCTCTGCCACATATTTCTCTTCTGCTTTTCTCTGGGATTGAACACATGTATACTTTACTCTCCCTAAAGTAGTGATCCAAAACTTGTGAGTCTCCACATAGAAATATGATGTGTGATAAAAATGTGATGTGTTTAAATTTAAAAATAAATTCAATAAGACACACTGCAAATTAATATTCAAAATATTCCCCTTGCTTCAAATACACTTACCATTTTTGCCACTTTCCGAAGCAGTCCTGCAAGTCTTCTTTCATGATTGCCTTCAGTTGCACTGTTGTGTTTGTTTTGATTCCCTGAACCAATTGAAAAAGTAACCTTTCATGGTCATTTTGACTTTGGGGAAGAGTAAGAACTCTCATGGTACCATATCCAGTGACACCCATAATGTTTTTACAAGTCTTCTTTATTAATGAATGGCATGCAAAAGCAGCATGTACCATATTTTTTTTAATCACACTTTGTAAAAACTCAGAAGAAACCTTTCAGAGCTGCTTCAGAAAATGGCAAGATTGGTGGAATAAGTGCATTCAAAGTGTGGGGAATTATTTGGAGGGGAATTAATGGTGGTGTGTCTTTTATTCAGTTTTATAGAAATGTTCTTACCTGATTTGTTTACCTTCTCTCATGTCATATAAAGAAAAGAAGACATCAGTATCTTCCCCGATGGTATTGTAGGTGAAACTCTTCAGACTCATGAAGAAGTGATGTGGCACTGGCATCCGACAAGCTTCCCCATGACGTGGGCGCATTGTATCTACCTAATGAAGAAGGCAAGTTTTAGCGATTTCCACTTATAAATATTAATGATAAAAAACAAAAACTAAACTATTAAGTAATTTATTTATTTATTTATTTTAATTGAAATCTTTATTGGTAAGTTACATATACACATCATGATTGCACTCCACAATGGGGATTTTTTTTTTTTTTTTTTGAGACAGGGTCTCTGTAGTTCAGGCTGGCCCTGAGCTCAGCCTCAAACTCACATCACAGCAATCCTCCTGTCTCTGTCTCCTAGAGAGTGCTAGGATTACAGGCATGAGCCACGACACCCGGCATTGTGGTATGTGGTACTAATTGCTGCTGGGCATGAGTCTCCACGCACAGTATTGTATGTGGTTACTGGGGATTGAACCTGGGTCTTTGTGCTTGCAAGACAGGCCTCGGTGCCACTGAGCTAAACCCCCAGCCTAAATTATCAAGTTTTGTCACACTGTCCAGGGTATTATTTGGACAATGAAGAAGGTTTCTGCTTGTAAGACTTACTGTTAGCAAGAGAATCCACTAACATCAAAAAGACAGCCTACAATTTGAGGAAAAAAATTACCAGCTGTTCCTCAGACAAAGAACCACTATCTAGAATATATAAATATCTTTAAAAATTAAGGCATCCTACATTTAAATACCCAGTTCAAAAATGGGCAACTGAAATGAACATTTTTCAGATGAAAAAGTGCAAGCAAAAAAGAAACATGAAAAAATGTTCAACATTACTGATCATTCAAGAGACATAAATGAAAACAACACTGAGATTCCATCTCACTGCACAAAGAATTGCTGCTATGAAGAAATCAACCAGAAAGACACTGTGATAAGAAACTGCACAGCACTGGGAGAGTAACAGACTTGAGGATCAGTGAAGAAGATTAGAAAATCCAGAAAAAACTCCAGATACACTGAGTCACCTCATCTTTGACAAAGGAGCCAAAAATCAATGGAGGAAAGATAGCCTCCTTAACAAATGGTGCTGGAAAAACTGGGCTTTCTTCTGCCAAAGAATAAAGCTAAACCTATCTCTTTCACTGTGCACCAAACTAAAATCAAAGTGGTTTAGAGAACTAAATATTAAAACAGACACACTATACCTGCTGCAAAACAGGTTAGGTAAAACTCTTAAAGACACTGGCTTAGGAAAAGACTTCATGAACAAAACCTCTATAGCATGAGAACTGGCAGAAGAAATAAACAAATGAGATCTCATTCTATTAAAAACCTTTTGCACAGCAAAGGAAACCACCAATAGAGTGAAAAGACAAACAACAACATGGGAAAGAACCTTTACCAGCTGTTTATCAGACAAAGGGCTACTACTCAGAATATACAAAGAGCTTAAAAAAATCAGCCCACCTAAACATAAAGACCCAATTCAAAAATGGTCATCTGAAATGAGCAGATACTTTTCAGAGGAAGATGTAAGAGGAGCTAAGAAGTATATGAAGAAATGCTCAAAATCACTGGTCATTTGAGATTGACACTGAGATTTCATTTCACTCCACAAATAATGGCTGCTATTTCAGAATTAGCCAGCAACAAATGTTAGCAAGGATGCAGAGAAAAAGGAACCCTTCTTCACTGCTGATGGTAGTGTAGACTCGAACAACCTCTGTGGAAATCAATGTGGAGATTTCTCCAAAAACTAGGATTAAAGGACCCATTTGAACTGGCCATTCCTCTTCTGGTTATATACACAAGAGAATTAAAAGATTCATAACACAGAGACATATGTGCACCCATGTTTATGGTAGTGTAGTTTGTGATTGCTAAATCTTGGAAACAACCAAAATGTCCACCAATTGGAGACTGGATAAAGATGTAGTTCTTTTATAGAACATAGGGTTATTCTACTATTAAAAATTATAAGATTGAATCATTGATACTCAAATGGATACACCTTCAGGACATCCTCATAAGTGAAACAAATAGGTTACAGATGTGTAAATATTGCATCTTTTTTCTGGTATGAGAAAATGAAGATGTAAATAAGTTGTAGTATATATAGTTGATATTGTGAAATAGAAAATATTTAAAAGGAAATAGGGTGTAGGGATAAATAATGAGGGGAGAAACAATGTTATAGTAATTTTTAAAACATCAAACAAAGCTTATGTATATAGGGGTTGGGGGGTTCTAGGGTGGGTGGGGAATGGGAAAAAATGAGAATCAAGTCATGTCATATTCTGGTACAAACTCTCAATATTGAATGTGATAATGATGTTTATTCATAATGTACCAATAAAGATTTTAAAAAATTAAAAACAAAATAAAGGAAATCAACCAAAAAAAAAAAAAGAGAGAGAGAGAGAGAGAGAAAGAAATCAACCAACAATGTAGCTAGGGAAGAATCAATGTGGGGAGACAAGAATTCTTCTCTTCTGTTGGTAGGATATAGACTGGTGCAACCACTGTGGAAATCAGTATAGAGATTTTTCTGAAAACTAGACTTAGGGGTCCCATTTGACCTTGCAATTCCCTGCTAGCCATATACACAAAAGAATTAAAATATTTTAGTAACACATGTAGAACATGTTTATAACAGCTTAGTTTGTAATAGCTAAATCTTGGAAACACCCCAAAGGCCCATCAACTGGAGACTGGATAAAGAAGATGTGGCTTTTATAAAATGGAGTATTACTCAGTCATAAAGAATGATATATTAGAGACATTTATCGCAGTGGATGTACCCTGAGGCCACACAAATGAAATAAATATGGCACAGATGTGCAAATACTATATCATTTCTCTAGTATGAGAAACAGGTGTAAATGAGGCCTAGCATGTATAATAGGTATTGTGAAACATGAAGAAAATGTTCAAAGGGAAAGGGGAAATAGGTGGAGGCTGGTAAAAGCAAAAAAAGGAAAAAAAAATTATGGCAAAAACAAAAAAAAATGGAAATAAAGCTTACATACATAGGAGGTACAGGTAGTATGGAGGGCAGGGGAAAGAATAAAATGAGAATCGGCTTAAGTATAAATTCTCGATATTGAATGTGATCATATATCTAAAATGTACTAAAATATTTAATTATAAAAAAACTGAAAAGAAAGTCACCACACAATCAAGTTAATGGTGTTTGTCATTTCTTACTGCTTTCAGCTATTATACTCTTTTAAAAGAAAGAACTGATGGAAAAGTTTGGGGGACATGGGTAAATCACTTACCTGAGATGTGCTCTGTTGTACACTCTGACGGCTGGACAAATGCTATGGAAAGAAAGAGAAAGATTCACACTATTTAAGAAAAGTAACTTCTATTAAATACCATCAATGTGCTAGGAATTTACTACCCCTTTTACCCTCATGACCTCATCGAGTTCTGATAACCCTGTTAGATATTTAATGGAGGTAAGCTTAGAGTAAGAAAGTGATTTGCTGAAGGTTACAGAATAAGAAAATAGTTTATATTCAAATTCCAGCTTTTCTACCTCTGAGGACCAAACAAATTACAGGTGAATGCTTGTTGCTGTTTTTGTTCTAGCAACAAAAATATTATGGCATTTTCAGAGATGTCTGGTCTAGCTTCCTTAGTCTTTTCATACTGGAGCCCTTAAAAAAGGGGCTTCCTTCTAAACATCTCTCCATGCAGTTTCTTTATTATTGGCTGATGTTTAAAGAAGTACAGTCCCAATCCAGCAAAACTATTCATAGTATATGAAATTTTAGACAAACTGTATGTTCTCTTCAAATGTAAAGCTGAGATAAGTGTCTGTCTTATCTTCTCCAGGAGCTTGTTGGAAATGTACATATGATAGAGTCAAAACAGAGAAATCAGGATACATGGTTTTGAATTTTGACTCACATTTACTAGCTGTGGTTTTTTTTTTTTTTAAGACAGGATCTCGCTTTGTAGTTCAGGCTGGCCCTGAGTTCAGCCTCAAACTCACATCACAGCAATCCTCCTGCCTTTGCCTCCTGAGTGCTGGGATTACAGGTGTGAGCCACCACCCTGACACTGTGGTATGTGGTACTGATTTCTACTGGGTGTGAGTCTCCACACCCAGTATTATATGTGGTTTCCAGGGGATTGAACCTGGGTCCTTGAGTGTGCAAGACAGGTGCCGGAACCACTGAGCTAAATGTCTGGCCCCAAGCTGTGTATTTTCTTATTGTAATGTGGAGATAAAATTATTTGTCTGTCAACCTTATAGAGTTTTTTTCACAGACTAACCCAGCATATTCTTTATATTTTAATTTAACTGTAATTATTATCCAGATTGATATTCTAAGTAGAAGTAGTTATTATAGAATCTGGTAATAACAAGTATACTTAGAAGTAGACACTGGCCAAGAAGAATGATGATATCATAAACATTTAGTGCCCAGTACTGGTAAACTTAACAATATGAGTTTCTATCTTGGGTTGGGAATTTAGTTCAGTGGTTCTGGCACCGGCCTTACAAGCACAATATAGAGGGTGGGGTTGCAGGGTAGCGGGGAAGGGGAAAAATGAGAATCAAGTCATGTCATATTCTGGTATAAACTCAATGTTGAATGCAATGATATGTATCCATAATGTAACAATAAAGATTTGAATTTTAAAAAAAGAAACAGACAGTGGAAAGAATATGCATCAATTCTTAAAAACTAGTTCCTTATGTGGCACACATAGATAATTACATTACTTGAGGAAGCTGAGGCAGCAAGATTTCAAGTTTGATCTCAGTTTAGGAAACTTAGCAAGACTGTATTTCAAAAAAGAAAGAAAAATATTAAAAGAACTGGAACTCTTATCTCTGTGCAAAGGCTCCAGTTTCAAGAAAAATATTGAAACTGATTTTTAACCAGGGTATGCAGTTCCTAATTATATTCTCATAAGAAATGTCATCAGAATCACTAAGATTCAAGGAGTGTTAAAAACTAAAACCCTATGTGAAGAGATTCTTGAAAGAAAAGATTAAGTTTTGCATATTTTTAATTTCCATGTCTTACACAGTGCCTGCAGCATGGTTAAAGTACTTGTGCACACTTAAAAATATAAGTGCACAAGTAAATGTGCAGAAGTAACCAATAGGTTATTTTTCAATTATTTAGGCCAATTTCCATAGGCCCCCAGCTAGACAGAATAATGGATACTCTAGGTCCCTTAAACATATTATCATCTCCTTAAAGATATTCTAAAACTTGTAATTTTACCAATATATACTCGCTGGAAATTTTGCTCCTCAAAATGAGTTTTTATATAGCCCTGTAGTCTAAGCTTGACTGTCATCTTAGGTTTCTGCTGCTTATTTGTTTTATTTAGTCCCCTTTGTCATGCAGCCCATAAAACATAACTTTGGTCATTGGTTAATATGATAAATTTGTATAACTAACAGGCATCTAAAGATAGTTTTATAATAACCATCAGGCAGTCTCTAGAAAGATGGGTACGTTATTTCCAAGTTCAATCACCATACTAACAAACAACTGGCTCTTTCCAGCTTCATCTATTTTCTTTTCTTAACAAGTAATTAGAGACAGATATGTTAGTAACTATTATAGGTTAAAGGAAAACCACCAGAAAAAAATCAACAGAAGAATGACTCCTAGATAGTGTAAGTCTAGCATCTTCTTACAGTACTTCCATTTTGGGAAAAAGTATGATGTATATCATCCAAAAAAAGAAGTCCCCTTAGATATATTGAGTCCACAGGAAAGGAATAATTTTAGAAATACTATTCTACAACATAATCAGGAAAAACAAAGGAGAAAAATTAGGTGTGCAAGAATAAGCTACTTCATCTTAAATTTCTTACCATCTTATAGAGATCTGAGACACTGATTTGGTCAGAATCCACTACTTCAAAGTCTTTCCGAGGGACCAGGTCCAGGCCCAAATGCCTAGTAAAAAAAAAAAATCACATTCAGCATGCCATTTCCACAGTACTCATTTCTCTTCATGTACCAGGAAATATGTACTGTCATGGACAGCTGTTCAGGTACTGCCACAGGAGGTACATGCTTTTATACAGCAATATCTAATTGTGTTCACCTCTGGGTAGTAACTGAGGTAATAAAATTCCAGTCATCTATTAATTCTATCTGTGGTAATAAAAGGATTTCTCAATATCATATTTCTAACAGAAATCTGATATTAATTAAAGACTATTTTCTATTGACCATTAATAAGTCATCTTTTTCTATTTTTCCCTATCCCACTAGTATGGGTAAGGTTCATCCATGCATGCTTTTCATCAAGAAAAAAATCATTCAGAGTTCAAGTAGATATGTAATTCAAAGTAAATATATAAAAATCACCTTTTTTAAAAAATTGAAATCAAAGACGCACGTTTTGGTTGAGTCTTATCTTACTTTCAATTTAATTAATGATATTAGTAAAGGCCTGACTATATATTAGTATTAACATCTTCAGGAATATTAAATAAGAAGTTTAACCAAAATTACTACCATAAAATACAATAGTATTTAGGAACTATAGTATGATTTTTGACAGGAAAAAATGATAATTATTTTGGATGACTGGATGGTAAAATTAAGGAGTAAAAATTACCCTACACAAAGCCAGACTCAGGTTCAAATATGGAATGTAGTTTATACTCAGTAAATGTTATCTCCTTTCTTACATTCCAGAATAATTGGTCTAAGTCTACTATGGACTTACAGGGTTATGAACCCCTGAAACTGCTTAAAACACTAGATGAGCTGTGTATATGAGTTAGACCAAGAATGCTGGACACATGAAACATAGTAATTTTTAGCCAAGCAAATGTTCTTATTCATCTTGCTTTTCTCTGATAGTAGGGTTTTTTTCCTGTCCCAGAAGTGGCTACAGTATAGTACCTTTCAGTTTATTCATTTCACTGTCTTTAAAAATAAGACATTGACTAAGCGGGTGCAGGTTGTAAGGAGGGGAGGGGAATTGGGGAAAAAATGAGAATCAAAATGTGTCAAGAACAGGTACAAGTACTCAATGTTGAATGTGATCAAAATTTATATATAAAATGTGCCAGTAAAATCAATTTTTAAAAAAGAGATTGACTGAGGGTGATCTAGTAAAAAGTGAAGACTAAATTTCTTCTACTAAAACCATCTTCAGCAGAGAAAGGATAATTAGCAAAATGTAAAGTGGTGAATATTCTCTTTGGAAGAAGGCAAAGATATTGCATGTGAGAAGCAATATACTTTGACTGTGAATCTTACCAAGAAGAAGAGGCTCCTGGCTACTCTTCCTATGGCTTACCTGCTAGGTATATACACAAAAGAATTAAAAGACTCATATCACAGTGACATATGTGCACCCATGTTTATAGCAGCCCAATTTGTGATTCCTACATCTTGGAAACAACCCAAGTGTCCATCAACTGGAGACTGGATAAAAAAGTTGTGGTTCTTCTACAGAATGGAGTATTACTCTGCCATAAAAAATGATAAGTTTGAATCATTTCTACTTAAATGGACATACTTTGAGGATATCCGCATAAGTGAAATAAATAGGTCACAGATAGGTACATATCGCATCTTTTCTCTGGTATGAGAAAATAAAGATGTAAATGAACCCTAGAATTGTATGTTATATATTGTGAAATAGAAAATGCTCAATGTAAATAGGGTGAAGGGGTAAAAATAATGAGATTATAACAAAAAAGAAAGGAAGCAAATTTTATGTATATAGGGGGGTGGTAGGGTGGGTATGACTATGGGAAAATATGAGAATTAAGTTGTGTCTTATACTGGTACAAATCCCCATTATGGAGTGCAATCATGATGTGTATATGTAATGTACCAATAAAGATTTCAATTAAAAATATATTTATGAGAGAGACAAAGCAAGATGAGATGAGATTGAGATACGAGATGAGATGTGATGAGATGAGATGAGGCAGGCAGAAATACACACAGTGGAACATAAAACTTGAAGTGTTTTGACCATAAACATTATAAACAGAGGTTTATAATGGCTCATCCCAAACTTTTGCAATACAGTAAGACACTCACTGGTAAGCCCAACATCAAGTATCAGACAAACCCTAACTGAAAAGTCATTAGGATTTTCAATTAATTTCAGATATCCTGTAGCTGGAAAGTATCATTAACCATTAAAGGGAAAGTGCTGAGCAATAAACCTTCCTGAGTCCTAGCTGAGCATGATCTCAGGGGAAACTCATTGAAAGGTATTTTTTGTATGGGACAAATCAGTCTACTTCTTGTGCTGCTTAGTCTAAATGCAATTACCTTGATAAGTGATAAAAGTCAATGGGAAGAAAGGGATATGGATGGCTTAGAGTAGGTGAAAATCTGAAAGAGAAAGTAGGAAAGAGGAGCAGGGATAAAAAGTGACAGAGTGAGAGTGAAGGGAAGAAAAAGTAAAATAACTAGAATTATAAATTGGTGATTATTCTTTAATTTTATGACTTCAAAAAAGATACTAATTATATCACCTGAGACATAATGTATGAAAACATATAAAGTCGATAAAAGCATATAAAGATTGTCACCTGAAAAAGACAAATTCTACATATTATTCAAGAATAAAATATTTCTTACTTTGCCATTTTTTCTAAGGCAGAGAACAAGTGAGTCAGTCCTGGGTTATTGCAATTTTAACTTAGCTATGCTATGTTTACTTGGTGATCAAAGCACAGCCTTGAAAAAACTTAATATCTTTATGAAAGGCATTAATATTACATTAATAAAAATAATATTGCTAGATAATTTTTTTTTTGAGACAGGGTCTCGCTTTTGTAGTTCAGGCTGGCCCTGAGCTCAGCCTCAAACTCGCATCACAGCAATTCTCCTGCCTCTGCCTCCCAAGTGCTGGGATTACAGGCGTGAGCCACCACACCCGGCACTGTGGTATGTGGTACTGACTGCTGCTGGGTGTGAGTCTCCACACCCAGTATGGTATGTGGTTACCAGGGATCGAACCCAGGTCCTTTGTACTTGCAAGACAGGCATCAGTATCACTGAGCTAAATTCCCGGTCCCTAGATAAATTATTCTTAATACCACTGGGAATGAATACAATTAACAGACATTCCCTATATTGGACAGTTTAGCAGAAGTAATAGCTAGTTAATTTGAACACAAATTTTTGTTATATCACTTCTGTATGTAGTTCCTAAAAATATAAAAACACAATATTGTAAGTTCTGGCTTTTATGAATAGAATTTTAACAATTTTTACTTATAGACTAAAGCTACATATAACCAATGGGCCAAGTAGATATCATAAAATAAATACCTACATTTTCAAATTTTGACCAAATAAATAATTCCTAAACTGATAATATAAACTGAAAAGAGTTGCTACACAGATGTGGAAAGTTCTACATTTAATTTAAAATCTAAACAAAGGTTACAGAACCAATTTGGTTTATATCTTGAGATGTTCTGAATATAAAATCAGGTATTTATTATACATCATGCAATATTCACCCTGGAGAATAAAACACAGATCAAATAGCATATGGACTACCAATAACTGAGAACAAATAGCCTGGTCTTAAGACTCACACAAATAATTCATGATGC
Organism: Petromus typicus; assembly: GCA_004026965.1. NCBI lineage: Eukaryota > Metazoa > Chordata > Mammalia > Rodentia > Petromuridae > Petromus > Petromus typicus. The sequence goes on along the minus strand of PVIR01011988.1, from coordinate 26,068 downwards.
TAAAGGTCCTGCAAAAGTATTATATGTGGGTGAGCTCAAGGTATACATGCCAGGTCCACCACTCACTATACTATATAACATTGGAAAAAATGCATGTCAGCCTTGGTTTCCTCACTAAAACTATTATCTTGAAAGGACAAAGTAGTATTTCATTATAAGTGAGACCATATACTTGCCACAGTAATGTAAATACATGTATTCAATATACTATTGATAGCCATTATTAATAGTTTCAGAAACATTCTAAAAATTCAAGGACATAATATGTACGTTAGAATTTAAAGCCATAATAATTTAAAATCATATATGTACGATGGACCCTCAAATTATGACTAGCTTTGCATACAAACAACTTGGGTTATAACTAGAATTTTAACTTATGAATGAAATCTTGAGTTATGACCCAAATGCTGGCTGCTTGTGCTTCCAGATGGTTTCTGATACAGATCTGAACCTCAAGGAGCTCTGGAAGGAATACTATAACCTTCTTTCCTGTGTGGGGTTATAGTGAGAAATCCTATGGGCCTATGTTTCTCTAAGGACACTAGAATCTGCCTGCATACAGGAGAGAGACTGAAGGCTATGTAGAGGAGCCTGAGCCTTCAATTAACTGTGAGTTATAACCAGCCTTTATACATGAATTGGTACAGAAGTCAAGGGTGTGCTGTATATTTATTTACATCAAACAAGACACTAACCTATATTCAAGCAGACACTGTACAACTACTATGCCAATGTGTATTAAGCTTCAGTATTTTATGACATTTACAAAAGTCTGCTGGAACAAGAACTATAGAATTACTAGAGCATAAAACTGAAACAATAGATATGGTTATTAATGTTCAGCTTTTGTGTGAAAAAGTCTCTTACCATATTACATAACCTAATGGTATAAAATCACTTCATCTTCCCAATAAATCATCTTTTCTTTCAAAATACATACAAAGGGAAAATGTAAAAGAACAAGTTCAAGCAATACTCGGAATAGTTGAAACAGTTTTGAGGCAAGATGCTTTTTTCTTTTAATAGTAATATATCTGCAGAGTTATTTTTTGGGGTTTTTTTTGGGGGGGTGTTTTTAAATGACTACATTTTCTACTAGGTGGAGAAAGAGAAAATGAGGGAAAAGAAAGAAAGGGTGGAAGAAAATAAGCACACAGAACAGGAAAGAAGTGAATGTGGAAGGAGAAGGAATAGAGAAAAGGGAAAAGGAGGAACACAGGAGAGGATCAGAAGGACAATGGAGGAGGAGAATGGAACCTTAGTTTCTGATTTTTATTAAAGTAGATATGTAAAGTACACATCTAAACTGAAAAGCAGATAAATATGTCTTACAACACACGCAGACTCACTGAGAAGGTCATTAATGATAATGGAGCAGCTCTGAATTTACTGAGATATTTATAACATTCCTAGTTTTCCTTAAGAATATTTTTAAGTCATTTCTTCCATTTCCTTTATTGAGTTTATTGGTGCACTTTAGGAATACATTATGATCATATTCATTAATGAGAATTTATACCAGTATGATACATTTTGATTATTATTTTTTCCTATTTCCCTGTCCTTCCTTCAACTCTTCTACCCTTTTATGTACTGAAGCTTTCTTTCCATTTTTTCCTATTTATCATCAAATTTTTCTTTTCCTTCTTTGATTTTCCCTGCGCCCCTGCCTAGTTCCCCTTCCTCTTTGAAGCTTTTCTTACTATTTCATAATATCTTTTATACATTTTGGACCTCATTTACTACAGAAAGGATGCAGTATTTACATGTGTGTCCTATTTATTTCACTTATGAGGATGGCCTCAAGATGATTGAACTTGTTTCTAAACTATCATCTTTAAGACTATGAAGCCTGATTTTGTTTTCCAAGCTTCATAATAGAGAAACACTGATATTTCTAAAATAATTATCTTCTTTATTTCTGGTATTTACAGCTGCAGTCAAACTGTAATGTGATAAATTACATAACTATTATCAGTCCAAGTGTAATAATTTGGTACAGAAATTATTTTATGTTTTAATTATTATGACTATTGATTTTCAGAATAAATGCAGATATCATTTTGTAAGACAGTATTTAAGGCTGAAGTATTAGAATTAGTAGCTGTAAACTATCATATTTTTACTTGCTTTTTTATTTCCCAAAGTCAAACTGATTTTTATACACCTGAATTCACATTGTTAGATAGTCTGTAGTGTGTATCATAACTCTGCTAGCACTCCGGAGAAGATATAATTAAACAAGGTTAGTATAGTATCACTTCAAAAAGCCAATTTAACATTTGTTTTTCTCTTTTCTCCTGATGACTAGTACCATTCTGAGTCGAGTTCATCCATACAAACTAACATTCCATGTTTTCAATTTTCTGTTTTACTTCTGTGCTGTTACTTCTACAAAAATGACCATGATAAGTGGCTATTATATAACCTTGAACCCCTCAGATGATTTTATTTGGGTCCTCAATCTTAATCAGATAGTTCATTTATAAACTCTGCTGAAAAACTGCTTCCTTACAGGACTCTAAAAATATTTATTGTGTTCTAGTATTCAGTGTTAATAGTAACCCTTTCTCTTCCTTCCTCCCTCTTTCCCTCTCTCTTTCTCTCTGTCTCTCTGTCTCTGTCTGTCTGTCTCTCTTTCTCTCTTTCTCTCTTGGCTGAGTTTTGCTATGTAGTTGAGGCTAGCCTCTAATTCATGGCAATTCTTCTCCATCAGCCACCTGAGTGCTAGGATTACAGATGTGTATCTCCATACTCAGCTAACAGTAACACTTGTGAGGCCAAAGACTACTGGGTCTTCTTGAGTCTATTTGAGGATATTGCAAAGATTTTTTTTTTTTAAGTTCTTTACAAGTCCCTATTTTCTCTTGGCACAGATTAGTTCCTCAGCAACCAGATATTTAATTCTTCTTAGTTTAATTTTTGCTAAAGAATTTCTTCAAATACTTATGCTATTTGATTATTCAAGTCAGAACAATAATACACTAAAAGAAACACCGGGCGATTTTGTACACACACCAAGGTGTGGATGACTGGCAAGCTTGAGGAGAAAGTGGTTATTATACTTTAAAATTTAAATGGCAAAATGTAGAGGCTTTGCAACAAGGTCTCAGTTCAGTTTCTTGGTCTCTAATGTTTTCTTCAGACTGTTGATTTTTAAATTTGTACATATGAAGGGAAATATTTCTCCACTCATGTACCTGTCATTGAGTACATTATTCCTTACACATACTGTCAGGTCAACCCCTTCTTACTCTCCAAGGCCCAGTCATAAATCTCCCTCACTACACCATGTTCTATCTACTTTCCAGCTCCCAGAAATGGATTCCTACAGTTCATTTACTGCTGAGCCCCTTCTCATCCCTTTTTGTTCTCTTATCATTTCAATGACATCTTGAGAGGAAAAAGTTTAAAATGCATTCTTAAATATACTTCAGTATATTTTATATACTGCAGTATACATACTATAGTATGTAGGCAGGGAGCAACCTGGTCACTTCAAAGTTCAAAGGACTTGATTTTAAGAGAATGAGACCAAAAAAGGCCTGAAATTTACATCAGTTATTACATCTAGGATGAAAAAACAAATTCTCAGATGCATAAGAGTCTTTATTTTTTTAATAACAGTACCTGGGATCAAACCTAGGGCCTTTATATTGAACTACATCACCTATCTTTATTTTCTATTTTGAAACAAGGCTATTAAAAATATTCTGAAGCAAAATTGTAGAGAATCCTCATTTGTAAGTTATTGTTATTCAGATTTATTTTATGGTTATAAAATATAAAGAGCACTGAATTTGTATTTTAGAAAAGCATCAAAATGTTTACAAAAGTATAGTCTGACTAATGAGGTCCAAAATCCAGCATTTGAGCAGGAAGAAACCTGAGAGGATAAGGTAGACCAATTCTTTAATTGTTGTTTCTAGAAGAGAAACTGGGCTGAGAGAGTGTAGAATAGGACCAGTAAGTGTTCTTTGCTAATTAGAAGATACAACTCACCTAGCAAAAATGATGAACTTCATGGAGAATTAACATATCTTTAATCATTACAGTGAAATTTCAATCAGATTCAATATCCATGAGGTCCTAATTGTCATACATAACATTAACTGATGCTCAAATAACATTCATACTTACTCATTACCCCAATCCAGGCGCACAGTGATGTGGCGCTTAACTTCCCGCGCCTGATCCTGAGTCAGGTGACCAGACAGTAGCTGCCTTCGCAGGTCAATAAGTTCATTCATCACATGGCGTAGTTTGTAGAAAAGATCAACTTTATGTTTCTAAAAGGGCATTTTTGGTGTTGGGTGAAATATAAAGGGGGTATAGAAAGGGAATGAAAAGAGAAAAAGAAATAGTTAAACTATGAAAAGTGCTCATTTCACTGAAATGTAAAGGTAATGTAAAGAGGAGCTAAATTAAAAATCTTAATCTCTAGCTCTTGCCATCTGGACATAGTAACAGCTGACAAAGTAACATTGCTGATGTGGATCATGTAAAAGTATCACTCTACTCCATTCTAGACAACTCATATTTCAGTGAATCAAAGCTACTAAACATAATCATAACAATAATGTGTACACAAGATCCTAAAGCTATTTTCTCTGATAGAAGTTATAATGTACTGAACAGCAAGTGTCAACCACCCAGCAATGTGTCTGATTTCTCTGGGAGGGAATCTCAAATTGAAAGAAGAGGGAGAATCATTTGCTCTATTTAAAAGCACCCAAACCTCCAATACAAAGCCAACTTCTTTGAAGTGATATTTATTTAATTGTTTCTAGGCCTCTTCTAGCTCTTACTGCTTGCTAATTAGCTCTTCTAAACAGTGTGAGCCCCTAGAGCCATAGATTTCTATTCTTTTCAGATTAATAAAAAGTATCTCCTTTGCAAGAGTTAAATACAAACAGTGTAGTAAACTCCCTTATGGACATTACAGTGGTTTTTCTTATGGGTTAAAAAATGCACATGATCCGAGAGCAAATTCTTCAGGAAAAAAAGATGTACTTAAGAACAGAGATTTGAAAGCTGAAGTCCAGGGCTGGGGAGTTAGCTGAGTGGTTCCAGCACTTGTCTTGCAAGCACAAGGGCCCGGATTCGATTCTCCGGTAACCACATACGATACTGGGTGTGGAGACTCATGCCCAGCAGCAACCAGTATCACATACTACAGTGCCAGGCATGGTGGCTCACACCTGTAATCCCAGCACTCAGGAGGCAGAGGCAGGAGGATTGCTATGATGTGAATTTGAGGCTGAGCTCAGGGCCAGCCTGAACCACAAAGTGAGACCCTGTCTCAAAAAACTTTAAAAAAAAATTTAAAAAATAAAATAAAAGCTGAAGTCCAAAAGTCCAGTGAAATTTTAACTATAGACTTTTTAGAGTCTTATTTCTGTTAGAGGTAAGTATAATTTTCAATAATTAAAATTCTTAGAGTGTAACTACTGTACAAAAATGGTTTAAAGCCAAACATGAACCACATTGTTAGTAAAATATATATATATATTATTTAGGCTTTAAAAGTTTATTTCCTGAAATAAGCTTGATTTAGGTAACTATATATAAATGTAGTAAAAAAATTACACAAAAGTAGAATCAGTGAGTGTTTTTAAGTAGCAGCGATCTATCTTATCATTAAAATATTTAAAATATTATACTAAATTAGAAAACATGTAATGGAGTGGACTTCAAAATTTAAATCTTTATTGGTACATTATGAATACACATCATCACATTCAACATCGAGTTTGTACTAGAATATGACATGACTTGATTCTCATTTTTTCCCCTTTTCCTCTACCCTGAAAACCCCACCCCCGATATACATAATCTTTATTTCCCTTTTTCTTTATTACTACCACATTTTTTCTCCTCGTTATTTACCCTGACACCTTCTTTTCTTTTAAATATTTTCTGTTTCACAATATCAACTATACATACTACAACTCATTTACAACTTCATTTTATCATACCAGAGAAAAGATATGATAGTTACACACCTGTGACCTATTTATTTCACTTATGAGGATGTCCTCAAGGTACATCCATTTGAGTATCAATGACTCAATCTTATCATTTTTAATGGCAGAGTAATACTCCATTCTATAAAAGAACCACATCTTCTTTCTCCAGTCTCCAGTTGGTGGACATTTTGGTTGTTTCCAAGATTTAGCAATCACAAACTGAGCTGATATAAACATGGTTGCATGTATGTCGCTGTGATATGAATCTTTTAATTCTTTTGTGTGTATACCTAGCAGAGCAATGGCCAGGTCAAATAGGACCTCCAATCCTAGCTTTTGAGGAATCTCCACACTGATTTCCACAGAGTTTGTACAAGTCTACATTCCCACCAACAGTGGTGAAGGGTTCCTTTTTCTCTGTAGCCTCGCCAACATTTGTTGCTAGCTAATTCTAAGATAGCAGCCATTCTTTGTGGAGTGAAATGAAATCTCGATGTTGTTTTCATCTGCGTCTCTCGAATAACCAATGATGTTGAACATTTCTTCATATACTTCTTAGTCTTTTTTTTTTTTTTAAAGACAGTGTCTCGCTATGTAGTTCAAGCTGGCCTTGAATTTGCAATCCCCCTTCCTTAGCCTCTTGAGTACTGAAACTTACAGATATGTGCCAGCATGGTTGGTTACAGCATTAAACTCATAAAGGCCCAATTTATAGAAAAATTATAAACTAGAAAACTTTAGGCATCTCGTGGCTAAATTTTATCAAATAATTTGTTATCTTTAGTTAGTAAATAATTGAAGCAAAGATAATATTTTAATGGTCCACAACACTGGCAAAAGGGCAAAATCAACAAATCTGTGCCAGTTTAAATAGCATAAATGTCTAAGGAAATGTATCACAGTGAAAATTGGAATCTGGAAGACAAGAAATGAATGCAGTGTGGTATCTGTTCCATCATACATATTTCTTCTTTATAAAATAGAGCCAATGTTTATAAAAGAAATTTAAAATTATTATTTTCTTATAAAATCACATACAACAATCACTACATGCATATACAAGCATTCATTTATTCAATCAGTTAACAAATGCTTATGGAGCAATTCCTGAATGCTATCACTTTGTTGTGATCAAAAGTCCCTGCCTTCAGGGGCCGGGGAGTTAGCTCAGTGGTTCCGGCGCCTGTCTTGCAAGCGCAAGGGCCCGGGTTCGATTCCCCGGTAACCACATAACAATACTGGGTGTGGAGACTCATGCCCAGCAGCAACCAGTACCACATACCACAGTGCCGGGCGTGGTGGCTCACGCCTGTAATCCCAGCACTCGGGAGGCAGAGGCAGGAGGATT
>PVIR01011988.1:0-18648 GCA_004026965.1 Petromus typicus | reverse complement strand
CAGCGAGACCCTGTCTCAAAAAACCTAAAAAAAAAAAAAAAAAAAAAGTCCCTGCCTTCATGGCATCTGCTTTTTAGTGAACAGAAATGGACAATATACAAATTATGAATTACCAATAAGTAATTTATACTGACCTCATATGTAGCACAGGCTAGCCTCAAACTCATGGCAATCCTCCTGCCTCTGCCTCCCAAGTGCTGGAATTATAGGCAATGAGCCACCATATCCGGCACTGTGATAGGTGGTTCTGGGATAGAACTCCAGACCTTGTGCTTGCCAGTCAGAAACACTCAGCTAAATCTCCAGCCCCTTCTGATCATTTTATAAAAGAAAAATTAAAGCAGACTAGATACTGTGAGTAAACAAGATTAACTACTTGAAGCTAGAGATTCAGGTACAGGAGTTAGAGAAAAAATTCTCTGGGAGCTAAATTTTGAGTAATGACTGAATTCAAGTAAGGTAGTGGAAGAGAAAATTGGTTTTAAAATGATCACCAGTATGAGTTACTTATTTGTATAGTGCTCATTTCTATTTATTAAAAAGCAAATGCCAAGAAAACAGGGACTTTTGATCAGAATAAAGTGATAGAATCCAGCAATTGCTCCATAAGTATCTGTAAATTGGTTGAATAGATGAATGCTTTTATATGTGTGTATTAATAGATGTGTCATGTATTGATACAAATTCTCAATGTTGATTGTGATCATAATGTATATATAAAATGTACCAATAAAATCAATATTTTAAAATAGGAAATAAGTCCAAAAACTTTGATGTGGCAAATCATTTGATACACTAAGGAATAACAGGGCCATCAGAGTACCTGGTATAAAAGTAAAGAAAGTGGAGAGCATTGATAATGCAGAGAAGAGTCAGGGGCCAGGTCAGGCAGGGACTTCGAAAAGCACGTTGAGGATTTGGCTTTTAATCTAAGCAAGATAGAAAGTCACTGAAGCCTTAAGACTTGAAAGCATTAAATTTTGGGTGGGCTAAATCTCAAATTGGTTTACAATATTTAGGTCAGGAAAATTAGGGGTATCTAACACAAGAAAATAGGAAGGACTTTGGGAATAAGGTGGCCGGAAGCCAAATTAAAACACATTTTTAAGGAGAACTTTATCAAATTAAGGTTAAATGTAGGATGAGAACTGGCTAGAAAATTTAGCATAAAAGTTACTACTATTAACCTCTAAAGAATAGTTGGGATAAAATGGTTAGAGAAAGAATAGCTCTGGTGAAGAATTTGCAATAACTGAAAGCACACTGGGTTGTATGTTCAAAGGAGGGTATTTCTTAAAATGGAACAAAATTCAAGCTATTTATTTGTATGTTGAAGTGAATGATCTAGTAAAGAGGAAAAATTCTGATGTAATTTTTGAGTAGTTAAGAAAAGATGGGTCCCAAGACAAAAGAGAATGATTTGGCTTACATACATATTCGCTTCTTAGTATCTGCAAAGGATTGGTTTGAGGACCTTCTGCAAGTACTAGAATCCAAGAGTGCTCAAGTTTGTTACATAATATTTGCATATAACTTAAATATATTCTCCCAAATACAATTTATTTACTTAATTTTTGCATCGATGTTCATTAGGGATATTGGCCTGTAGTTCTCTTTTTTGGTTGAGTCTTTCTCTGCTTTTGGAATCAGGGTAATGGTTGTTTCCAGGAATGAGTTTGGGAGTACTGCTTCCCTTTCAATTTCATTAAAGAGTTTAAGAAGTAGAGGCACTAATTCTTCTTTAAAAGTTTTATAGAATTCAGCAGTAAAACCATCATGTCCAGGGCTTTTCTTCATTGGCCAGTTTTTAATTACATTTTCAATTTCAGAGATTGATATTGGGGTATTTAACATTTCTATATCTTCTTTATTCAGCTTTGGAAGTTCATATGTGTCTAAAAAGCTTCTTCACAGCAAAGGAAACCACCAACAGAATGAAAGGCAACCAACAATGTGGGAAAAATCTTTACCACCTGTTCCTCAGACAAAGGGCTACTATCTAGAATATATAAAATCAGCCCACCCAGATTTAAAGACCCAATTCAAAAATGGGCATCTGAAATGAATAGATACTTTTCAGAGGAAGAAGTAAGAGCAGCTAAGAAGTATATGAAGAAATGCTCAGCATCATTAGTCATTCAAGAGATGCAGATGAAAACAGCACTGAGATTTCATCTCACCCCACAAAGAATGGCTGCCATGTCAGAATCAGTCAGCAACAAATGTTTGCTTCCCCCTTTCTGTGCACTTGTACTCCCTGGCTTACCTTCATTCTACCTTCCCCCATGCACCTTCATTTTTACGTGGCCATGATGGAATATCTCTCTTCTGCTGAAATTTCGATTGATATCATAGTTGATACTATGTATCAATTTTGGACAGAAGTGATATTTTAGCAATGTTGAATTTTCTACTCATATTCATTATATACCTTTCCATTTAGGCCTTTTTAAAATTTCTTTTTTGTAGCTTCAAGAATATAGGTGTTACACATGCTTAACTTGATATAACGCTAATTACAAATGCTTCACAGTTTCTTAGAATACAATGTACTCTCAAGTTAAAACTGGCCTGACATATAAGCAACTTGAATTATAAATGGAATTTTAGTTTTAACTTACAACAAAGTCTTGATTTATGACCCAAATGCATTGTGCTTCCAGATGGTCTTAGATACAGATATAAATCTTAAAGAGTTCTAGAAGAAACAGTACGACCTCCTTTCCTGTATGGGGTTCAGAAATCTCTGTCCATTATCTCTCTAAGGACACTGAAATTTGTCTGTATATAGAGAAACTTCAAAGACTGTATAAAAGCCTTCGAATAACCAACCTGAATTACAATCTGCCTTCGTGAATGAATTGAGTTTGTAAGTCTACTACATATTACACATAGTAAGTAATATAGGAGTTCAAAATAGGCTGCAATCACTCTTTAAAAAGAATGATTATCTTTGGTAATGAATTTCTTTTCCAGCTATATTAATAATTGATCTTAATTTTTATTTTGACAAAAGGAGAAAGAGAACTTTTGTATGTTACTTATAATAGCTTTTGGCCAACGTGATTTTAAAAAAAATGCATAGTACTGTCAAAGCAACAGACCTGAGATCAGTGGAAGAGATTAGAAGAACCAGAAACAACTCCAGATACACTAAGCCACCTCATCTTTGACAAAAGAGCCAAATATCCTCAATGGAGGAAAGATAGCCTCTTTAACAAATAGTGCTAGAAAAAATGGGTTTTAACTTGCCAAAGGTTAAAGCTAGACCTATTTCTTTCACCATATATTAAACTAAAATCGAAGTGGAATAGAGACCTAAATGTTAAAAACAGAAATACTAGGGTCAGGGATTTAGCTGAGTGATTCCAGCACCTGTCCTTGCAAGCGCAAGGGCTGGGGTTCGATCCCTGCTAACTACATACAACAATGTCAAGCATGGAGAATCATGCCCAACAGCAATCAGTACCACATACCACAATGACGGGCACAGTGGCTCACACCTGTACTCCAAGTACTCGGAAGGCAGTGGTAGAAGGATTGCTAAGTTCAAGGCTGAGTTCAGGGCCAGCCTGAACTACAAGGAAAGACCCTGTCTCAAAAAAATTTTAAAAACCAGCTAAACAAACAAACAAAACACCCCAGAAATACTAAACCTGATACAAAACAGGTTAGATAGAAATCTTGGAGAAACTGGCTTAGGGAAAAATTTCATGATCAAAACCTCTATCGCATGAAAATTAACAGAAGAAATCAACAAATGGGATCTCATCTTACTATGCACAGCAAAGAAAACTACCGGCACAGTGAAAAGACAACCAACAACATGGGAAAAATATCTTTACCAGCTGTTCCTCAGACAAAAGGATACTATCTAGAACATATAAAGAGCTTAAAAAATCAGCCCCCCAAATTCAAAGACTCAATTCAAAAGTGGGTATCTGAAATGAACAGACACTTCTTAGAGGAAGATGTAAAAGCAAATAAGAGGCATATGAAGAAATGCTCAACATCACTGGGCATTCAAGAAATGCAGATGAAAACAACACTGAGATTTCATCTCAATCCACAAAGAATGGCTGCTATCTCAATATTAGCCAGCAAGGCTGCAGGGAGAAAGGAACCTTTCTCCACTGTTGTTGGGAATGCAGATTCAACAAACACTATAGAGATCAGTGAGGAGATTTCTCAAAAATATTAGGATTAGAGGTCCCGTTTGACCCTACTATTCTCCCACTGGGAATATATGTGAAAGAATTACAAGATTCATATCACAGTGACATATGTGCATCCATGTTTATAGCAGCTCAGTTTGTGATAGCTAAGTCCTGAAAATAACCCAAATGCCCACCAACTCTAGACTGGATAAGGAAGATGTGGTTTTTCTATAAATGCAGTATTATTCTGCCATAAAGAATGATAACTTTGAGTAATTTATACTCAAATGGATGTACTTTGAGGACATACTCATAAGTGAAATAAATAGGTCACAGATATGTAAATATCATCTTTTCTCTGGTATGAGAAATGGAATATGTAAATGAGTTCTAGAATATATGATAGATATTGTGAAATAAAATATATCCAAAGGAAAACGGGGTGTAGGAGAAATGAAGGAAAGTAAATGTGAGAGTAAAAATAAAAGGAAACAAAGCTTATGTATGGGAAAGGGTTGTAGGTTGGGTAGGGGAATGGGAAAAAATGAGAAATAAGTCATGTCATATACTGGTACAAATTATCAATGTTGAGTGCGATCATGATGTGTATATATAATGTACAATAAAGATTCAAATTTTAAAAATAAAAAAATATATATAATGAGCTTTTTGTTGGAAAGAAACAACCACAATCTAAACATGTATTTAAAAATTGACAATCTTGTTTTGATAAGAATCCATAATGATGTCAAGATTTTCACAAATAGTAGCTCTCATAATAATCTTTGCATGTCAAGCTAATATATTGAATAGGTACATTATAATTTTACCTGCCTCAGAGACATATGTCCAAACACTCCATTATACATATGAAAGCCATTTCATTATGTTACTTATTTCTTTATGCAGACCAGATGTTTAAGTGGTGAGACTATCACTTTAAATATTCCCTTTTACAAATAGAAGTTAATTATGCACATCTAAAGATATATCAAAAATAGGTAATGTATTCAATAGTAATTTGAAATATGAAGTTATAGAAATTTGAAAGAAAACTGCCATGATTGTAATCTTTCACTGGAATCAAATATTAGAATGTCAAGTCTGACCTCCTGCTTGACAGAATAAAAAATGATCATTTGACACTTGTGATGTTTTTTTTTTTTTTAGGTTTTTTGAGACAGGGTCTCGCTTTGTGGTTCAGGCTGGCCCTGAGCTCAGCCTCAAACTCACATCACAATCCTCCTGCCTCTCTGCCTCCCGAGTGCTGGGATTACAGGCGTGAGCCACCACGCCCGGCACTGTGGTATGTGGTACTGGTTGCTGCTGGCTGTGGGTCTCCACACCCAGTATTGTTATGTGGTTACCGGGAAATCAAACCCGGGCCCTTGCGCTTGCAAGACAGGCGCCGGAACCACTGAGCTAACTCCCCGGCCCCTGACGCTTGTGATGTTTCAAGGAGGTTATAATAATTAACTAGATATGCTGAGATTTGTTAAAATGAGAAAAGGCCCACAAAATTCCATTCATAAAAAGCATTTTTAACCATATGTCAAACTTTTGTGAAAAAGTATAAAAATATTGTTTGCAACATTTTTTCTCAGATCTCTAGAAAAATAAGTGTACAAGGCTGAAAGTCTAATTAAAAGTTTTTCCAGAATTTAAATGCTCAAAAATATTATGACAAATAGAAACTTTTACTTATCCAAAACATTTCTTATTAATCTTAGCTATTGTAACATAAGATATCCTATTGGCATTATTTTAATTTATAAAGTTTTAAAATGGCAGACAATATATTTATCTTCACAAAGGCATATCAAATTGCCAAAACATAAAAGCTTCAGATATTCTCATCAGTGCCTTTATTATTTTTGCATATTTTACCTAAAAGTCACTTCTCTGTATAAATAAAATACTTTAGTATTAATGAAGATGTGAAATAATACATTTAGAAAAAGAAGAAAAGTGTATTTGAGTTTTCCATGGAAATGATTTTCAAAGTTACTGTGGCAGTTAGTGCTAGTGATTTCTCAGTCATCATTTTCTTTTTCTATAGTTACAGAATCCCTGACTTTTGGCTAGTATATAGCCAACTGGGATAATGACCAATTCTCAGAGTCTGTTTCATCTGGAGATTATGTTACGACTGAAATTTAAACCAACAGAAGTTGGCAGTCTTATATAATTTCCAAAAAGTATCCTGAAGAGAAAGGTGCATGACTCTTGTTTCTTTCTTCCTGATTGTCAGTCTATAAATGTACTTGTTATTAGGAGGTGACCAAATTAAGATAACCGGCTGAAATACTGTAAGCAGAACGACAGAACAGGAGGACAAAATGACCCTATGCCCTTGATAACTGAAGAGCTGTCAAGCCAAACAGACTGCCTATATTTAGCTGAACATGAAAGAAGTATCTATTGTTTAAGGTGCTATTATTTACTGATGAAAAGAACTATGATTTCCAGATAATCATAATTAATTTAATTTCCATATTAGAAAACAGTAATACTAGCAACTACCAAAATTATAATAAACCTACTGGTGTGATATTTTAAAAGCATAATCCAGAAGATAAAATAATATGTTCATTAATATCCTAGCATTGAATTAATGCTGTATTTGGGTTCTAGATGAGCTTTCACAACTTAAGTGACTTTGGACACATTCCTTATTCTCACAAGGTTCACTTTCTGATTTCTAATATGAAAAGAATAACAGGAATGATAGTAATAATTAAAATGAGTAACGTATGTAAAATATGAAGAATAGGAACAGATAAACACTAAACATGAGTCACAGTCATGAATTTTGGTCAATCACAGACTATACATAGAGAGATTGGTCCATGTACTATGTCAACCACATAGTCATCTTGGTTTGTGTAAGAATATCTGTGATAATCCCCAAACAGTGACATAACTTCAGATGCATTTCCTGAGACATATCTCCATCATTAAGCAACACAAATGTACTGTTATCACCACTATGAAATTAAAAAACACTTTATCAATTGTATTGTTTTTAATGAATTTACATGAATTATATGAACAATATTTTACTCTAAAACAAAGCTCTTTTCTATTAATCATAACTGATGAACTTATTTTTGAGGAAAAATTTTAAAAAATTAAAGTAACTAAAAGTATGTCAGAAAATTAGTGTATTTCTTATTTTATATAGTTTATGATTTAAGAACAATTCAACTTAAGTTGTTAATTGAGTATTAATAATCAGATTTCACTGCACACAGAAAGTGCTAATGCTTATATCTAAATGTTAGAAAAATGTGTATCTTCCCTTAATCTAAGTTTAAGATTGCTTGTTCCTTGTACACAGGAGTAACTTTATTTATTAATATTAATTTCTTACTGAAATTTAACATATACTTAAATTATGAATATAAGGAGCTAATTACAGAATGTTAGCAGGACCTAGGACTTCATCACCAACATATCCTGAAATTTCAATAACACTCAACCAGAAGCAATGTTATCAATGTGTTAGAATAACACTAGTTTCTTTTTTTGAAAATTAGAATCTTCATTGGTTCATTATGTATACACATCATGATCATATTCAACATTGAGAATTTGTACCAGTACATGACACAACTTGATTCTCATTTTTTCCCATTCCCCTACTCACCTTCCAACCCTGCCCCCTCTATACTTAAACTTGCTTCCTTTTTTTATTACCATCATATTATTTCCCCCTATATCCCATTTCCCTTTGAATATTTTCTATTTCATGATATCTATTATATATATATACATATATATATGATCTATTATATATATACATATTTAAATAAATTGAGTTTATAGGTACATTTTAGAAATACATTATGATCACATTTCTCACTGGAATTTGTACCTGTACATGATATATCTTGATTTTTATTTTTCCCCATCCCCCTGCCCTCCTTTCAACCTCCACACTCCCTTTATACAAAAGCTTTGTTTCTATACAAATGTACAATTATATGTGTTCAATATTACAGTAATATACAGCATGTTTTCACTATGAGCTTCACATATTTCTCCCTTTCCACCACCATTTCAGTCCTTGGTAACCACTGATCTTTTATTTTTTTTTTGAAGTCATATCAATTTTTTAATAATTTGAGTTTGTTGGTAAATTCTAGGAATACATTATGATCACATTCCTCATTGAGAATTTTTACCTGTACATAATATATCTTAATTCTTTTTTCTTAAATCTTTATTGGCACAACCACTGATCTTCTGACAATTGCTATACTTTTGATTTCATCATTAATTCCTTATAGGTGTGCTAAATACTCTTCTCTGGTATTTTATTTATCTTGTTTTTAAAAACTGTCTTTCTTTCTGATCTAAACACAAATTTTAATACTACACTTCCTGTAACATAATGTACAATATTTCAACATATAATCAATATTTTTGTGTGTGTGGTACTGGTGACTGAATTCAGGACCTTACCCTTGTGAGGCAGGGCCAGAATCCCTGACCCTGTAGTCAATACTGCAAAATGTACTGAGATATCTTCTGCTCATTTCTTCACATCATTTTTGAATCTCAGCATGTATTTCTATATTTATAGTATGCACTGCTTCACACACAAAATCTTTATCACAAATATGATCTGTATGTTGTTTCATAAAATTTACAGTTTGCTATAGTTTGAATATGGATGGTGTCCTTCAAAGTCTATGTGTTAAATATTTGATCACAAGAATGGTGGCATGCGAAGTGCTGTGCAACCTTAGAGAGGGATGACTAGTGGAAAGAACTTGAGTTATTAGGAACACATCCTTGAAAGCAATTATGGGACCATAGGTTCATCCTTTTTCTCTATCTCCAGGCTTGTGCTCTGACACCTGCTCCTGTCATAATATACTGCCCTTGCCAGAGGCCCAAACCAACAGGCTGTCTGATTTTAGTGTTGAAATCTCAAGAAACAGAAACCAAAATAACCTTTTCTCTATATAAAGTTAGCTTCCTCAGGTATTTTGTTCTTTAGCATGAAGCTAATATACAGTTTCAAAAGTAGGTATCCACATTGCTCCAAACATATAAAAAAGTTTTCCAAAATCAAAATGCTGTTCCTTTAATAGTCACACTCACAGTAACAAAACTGTTTCATTTAGAATAACAACTTTTAATTAGTTATTTGATCATGTAGTTATCAGTTTCAAAACTATGTCTAATTCAGAAACTCCTCTTTTAACTCAGTATCATTAACATCAAATACTAACCCTATGAATTAGTGTTTACATTGTAGTGTTCAGAATCAATATAAATAATATTGAAAATAATTACTCTCCTGCACATTAATTCATATTAAAAATTTATAAAATGATTAGTATTGAGTTGTATTAGAAGTTTCAATTTTAACAAAATTATTTTGTGTCTAAAACACAAATTTTCCTTTCCACAGACTTTAGTTTGTTCATATGTAATGTGGCATTTGAAAATAAAAATCATATTGACATGTTCATCTTAAATCACTAAGTATATGACAAATATAGCATGTATATGATAATTTGATACAAAAACTTGAAAACAAAAAATTCCATATGCCCCTTATCTAGCTTTACCCATTGATTAGATCTTATATTGTCACAGTACTAACATAACCAGGAAATGACTTATAATGTTATTAACTTAGCTACAAAGAAATCACGTGTACTACAAATAAATATGACCACAGTCAGGCTACAGAACTATGTCATGATCACAGAGGAACTCCCTTATTATTAAGCCTCAACAATCACATCTTACTCCCAATATTAATACTTTGGTAAATACAGATTTGGCTTCATTACCCATGAATGTTGTCATTTTGAGATGTTATATAAACAGAGTCATAGACTGTGTAACCACTTGTAGCTGAATTTTTACGTAGCATGATAAATTTGAGATCAATCCAAATTGCTGAATCAACTGTTCATTTCTTTATTTCTGAATAGTACTCTACTATATAAAAATAAGTTTATTATGCCTTCAGTCAGTGAAAGACAGCTGGACTGTTTCTAGTTTTACTCAAATGAACCTTCTTCAATGAACATTCATTTACAAGTTTTTACACAAATATAAACTTTCATTTTTCTAAGATAAATACTCAACAATGTTATTGCTGCATCATATGTTAATTATATATTTGATTTTATAAGAAAATACTAATTTTTCCAGTTGCTATACAATTTTACTTTCTCATAAGCAAAATATAAGAGCTCCAGATCCATAAGATGAAAGGGGACAATGTTGAGATTGTAACAAAAAAGTAAGGAAACAAATTTTATGTATATGGGGGGGTGGTAGGGTGGGTAGGGCTATGGGAAAAAATGAGAATTAAGTTGTGTCTTATACTGGTACAAATCCCCATTATGGAGTGCAATCATGATGTGTATATTTAATGTACCAATAAAGATTTTAAAAAAAAAGAGAGAGATCCAGATCCACATTCTTGCTCCCATTAGGAATAATTAGTAATTTTTATTCCAGTTTTCCAACAGATTAAATAGTAGTATTTCAGTGTAGTACTGCTTTGCATGACACTTATTACCTAATGACATGGAAAGTGTTATATGTTTTCTGGTTATTCACACATCCTTCTGGATGAACTATATTTCAAGTCATCTGCCCATTTTTTATTTGAATTGCTTTAATACTGGACAGTTTCAAGAGTTCTATATGTATTCTATGCACATTTTACAAGTCTTTTAAGGGATATATAATGTGGAAAGATGATCTTGTGGTTTATAGTTTGTCTTTTCATATTGTTAATAAAAAAGTTCACAAAGCAAAAGTTTTTAGTTTTTATTAAGTTCAATTTATCAAGTTCTTCTCTTATGGATTATGTTTTGAATGTTCCTAGCCCAATGACAGCAAAACTTTTAGAGACTGAATGCCAAAATTCAACTGAAAACAACTGACATATTAACATCTTTTGTCTTAAAAGAAAAACACGGTAACATGCATGCTATAGGTTTACCACCACTGCTCTATCAAATGTCTTGTTTCTAATTTTTGGAGTTTTCTAATGTGTCATTTGTTTTGTGAAGGACTTTTTGATATAATTATCATGAGTAAATTGTAATGTGTTACTCAATCTGGTTCACAATCCAAACCTAAAGTGGAATGTATTTAGTCTTTTCCAGAACCCAAATTATGTTTTTTATTTTCAGAGTAGATATTATGATTATGTATATATCCTATCATCTTCAACACTCCAAGTTTCTAGAAGATTTTATTAACATTTCTTTACTGAGTTTCTCTTATGATTTCAAATAACTTCTATTCTAGTAAAGTGGTATATATGACATATTCTTTAAGCTTAATAGCTATAAGAATGTTACTACAATTACTTGACTTTTAGCCAAATATTAGAATTTTAAACAATACAAGTTAAACAATTTTATAGTTTTTAATACATTCAGTAAACTTGCGCTTTATTAACAATGCAGGGATATAGCAATATTAAACACAGCTAAGATTGCTGATGTTATGGAATTTACATTTTAGTGACCAGGGTAAGGTAATAAATAACTTTAGAAAAATTCAGTCCTCTTGGCTTCAGTTAATTTGAGAAAAAAACATTTAGGAAATAGAAAATATTCACAGAAATGTTAAACAACAAAATTGGCACAGGTGGAGTAATTTTTTTTTTAGCTTGGTAAAACAGAACTTCAACACTCTAGAAAAGTATTGCTAATTACTTACCACATATAGTTGTTTCCACAGACTGGCCCATTCTTGTAATGTTGTTGTAACCTCAGTCACAATACAATCTTCAAGTGGTACCACAGTTTCATACTGCCTAGAACCAGAGCCACAACAAACAGAAACATTTTCCTTGATAAAATGTTAGGAATAACCATTGATATATTTTTTAGCATCTTTAGCTCAAATCTTGAATTCATATTACTATAAAGAAAAGTATATCTAATTGATCAAAGACCTTTTTTGCAGTGATACACTACTGTGGAGCAACTGAGCTTCATTATAACATAAAAACATTTGCTTTTTACTATTTAACTCCTAATTTTACTTTAAATAATAATGTTTTTAAGATCATTTTTAAGCACTGTCTTTAAACATTCATCTTTCTTCCTTAATTTTTTTGAGACCGGGTCTCACTTTTGTAGTTCAGGCTGGCAGTGAGCTCACTATGTAGACCAGGCAAGCCTCAAACTCACAGCAATCCTCTTGCCTCTGCCTCTTGAGTTCTGGGATTATAGACATGAGCCACCACACCCAGCTTCTAGTTCAATTTTTAAAGACTGTACTCTTTAATGTTTCTGTAATGTAAATCAGTTTATATCTTTGCATATAAGACCTAGAAGGGAAGAAGACATTGGGTTATGAAAAGATTTAACTGCCTTACTTTATGTCAATATCACATATTCTTAGATATTCAGAGTAAAAGAATTATGTATCTATTGGAAGAATTATAATTTGAGGAACAGAAACTTTCTTGGATCCCCTCAGCCTGCATCATAAGAAGTACCCACTATGATGCCAATCCCCATGTTAATTTCCAAAGATTTATAGGTGAACAAAAAGGTACAGGTACTATCTTCAGAAAGCTCTTGGTCTACAGAGAGAATTTCCCAAATGAACATCCACAACAAGCCATGAACACTGATAAATCTAACAAGGAAATGAAAAATGCAATAAGAAACTTTAGCTTGGGACACAATTTAGGATGAAAGTATCAGTGAACTGTTTTCTGAAAGAGTAGAAGGACCAAAATACTCAAAAGTGATGACATGAAAATTGTACAAGTAAGGAGAGAACCAAGTACAGTGTCACCTAAAATGAAAGAGAAATATGAATGCCGCTGAATTGGAAAAATATACCACATTACCAACATGAAGAAAAGAGATGATACGCTGGGGGCAGCACTCACTGGATCTTTTCAAAAGAACACTATCGATTTTAACATAGACAACATGAATGAAAAGTTCCTGCAAGGTTGATGAAAGCAGGGACATGACTGATACCATTTTATAATGTTGAGGGACAAACCTTATGGAAGTAAAAACTGGAGCACATATTCTGATCAGACAGGCAAAGAAAACATCACACACCTAGAAAGAGTACAGGAAAAGGTATTTCACAAAATTAGCATTAAGTATCATTTCATTTCTAAGAAAGATAACTGACAAAAATATCATTGTGTTTCAGGATGACCCATTGAATTAAAACTGAGCAACAATCAATATGTGTTAGTTGAATGTATTTTATGATTTTATTTGGTGTGACTTTCCAGTCAATTTTTTAAAAATTTCCTGGGGAAAATGCCACTGTATTATCCATCTCTATCAAATATATAAGTTAATTAAAGTGAAAGTTTTCACTAAGGAGTAACTAAGAACAAAACATTATATCATGAAGGTGGCATAATAGGTGTTTTCTACTGTCCTCTGCTAACAAAAAAAAAAATATTGATTCTGATAACTACCATGAATTAAAGTCTGAGGTGGGAGTCTAGGAACCAAGCAGAGAAGTTTCAACCTACAGAAGAAAAAAAAATTAAATCAAGAATAATGCACTGAAGAAGATAAAAAGTTTGTCTTTCTTTTCACTTGAATTACTCTTCCCATATTGTGGCACAGCCTTGATACCAAAAGAAACACCTCTAGCACATTTCTTCCACATTAGAAAATGAGGCACAGTAAGTGTGTATACAACTGCGCTAGCCAAATAAGATGATGCCCAAGAAGCCTACTTCTATCTCATGGCACCCAGAATAATGAGGCAATTAGTTCATCTAAAAGTTTGAGGAGGTTAGAGGTAGAAAAGAGAATATACAGGTCATACTAACAACACAACAAAACCTACTAGGAAGCCACCCATCAACAAGCTGCTTGTAACACATCACTTGGGAATCAAACGTTCCACAAGCCTCACTGCCTCAACTAGGCAAACTCTCCAAGAACTACACCACAAATTTTAAATATAAGTATGTTCTACAAACAGAAAAATACTGAGAGTTTAGAAGATACACAAACTTGAGTATTTCAAGATATTACCCTTTGAAAACCAAATAAGGCATACAATTTTAAGAATTCTTTCTTGCAAAAAGAAAACATGAGGTATGGTATGGGTCCCTAAACAGAAAACATCTGTGAAGGTCTGAAAGTCCCTAAGCCATAATACTTGAATAAAGTCAGAAGATCAGTAGAGAGAATTCATAAAAAAATAAAAAACAAACTCTGAAGCTGTACAATACATTAACAAAACTTTAAAATGCAATAGAGTGCTTAAGTAGCAGACTTGATCATGAAAAACAATCTGTGAAAGATACAGAAAACATCCAGCCACAAAAGAAAAAAAGAAAGAATGAAACATTTATAGTAGTTGTAAATTACACTCAAAGAGCTAAAATTTGTATTATAGGGGTTTTGGAATAAAAATTAAAAAGAAAGAGGTAGAATGTTATTATAAGGAGTAATGGCTATAAACTTTCAAAATCTGGGAAGAAATATGGACATCTAGGAACATGGCAACACTGGAAAGGGTGCCTCATTGGTCAAAGCAGACTGGGTTGATATATTCAAAGTAGTAAAAGGAAAAAAATAAACTAGTAAGTCAGAATACTTCAACAAAGCTTTCATAATGGAAAAGAAGAGAAAATACTCACAGAATAATACATCAAGGGAGCTCATTACTAAATCTGTTCTACAAAAATGCAAAAGGGAGGGGAGCAGACACAGTTACATATAATTCTAATCCTAGCTACTCAGGAGATTGAGGAAGGAAGATTACAAATTTCAGGCCAATATGGACAAGTTAGCAAGATTTTGTTTCAAAATAAAAGACAGCTGAGGATTAAGTGCAGTAGTAGAGCACTTCTCAACATTGAAGGCCCTGTTTCCAATGCCAAATAATGCCCCCCAAGGCTAATGGTAGTTATTTAAGCTAAAACAATGTATGCAAGTTAAAAAATGAAAAAAATCTGGGCCGGGGATTTAGCTGAGTGGTTCTGGTGCCTGTCTTGCAAGCACAAGGACCTGGATTTGATCACCGGTAACCACATACCTATACTGGGTGTGGAGACTCATGCCCAGCAGCAACCAGTACCACATACCACAGTGCCAGGCATGGTGGCTCATGCCTGTAATCCCAGCACTTGGGAGGCAGAGGCAGGAGGATTGCTGTGATGAGTTTGAGCCTGAGCTCAGGCCCAGCCTGAATGACAAAGCGAGACTCTGTCTCAAAAAAAGAGAAAAAAATAGAGAATGACAAATTTGAGCCATTTATACTCAAATGGACATAGCTTGAGGACATACTCATAACTGAAATTAAAAGTTCACAGATGTGTAAATATATCTTTTCTCTGGTATGAATAAATGAAGATATAAATGAGTTCTAGTATATATAGTAGATATTGTGAAATAGAAAATATTTAAAAGGAAATAGGGTGCAGGGGTAAATAATGATGGGATAAAGAATGTGATAGTACTTTAAAAAGGAAACAAAGCTTATGTATATAGGGGGTGGAGGGATGTAGGGTGGGTAGGGAAATGGGAAAACAATTAGAACCAAGTCATGTCATATACTGGTACAAATTCTCAATGTTGAATGTAATGATGTTGTGTACATAAAATGTACCATTAAAGATTTGAATTCAAAATAAAACTGAAATGCATAACCTGCTGGAAGAAAAAATAGGTGAAACTCTTCACTTAGGAATAGGCAAGGACTTTCTAAACAATTCCAGTGGCACAAGAAATATAACAGAATCAACAAAAAGGATCATATCAAATGAAAAAGCCCCAACAAATTAAAGGAAACAATCAACAAAGTGATGAGACAACTGACAGATTTGGGGAAAAATTGCCAGCTACTCATGAGACAGAGGATTAAGGACTAGAATATATGAAACACTTAAAAAAATAGAGCTCTTTTCAAATAAAAACCCAATCAAAACATGAGTAACCAAAATAAATAGATACTTCTCAGAAGTAGTAGTACAGATAGCCAATAAATATATGAAAAGAATGTTCAACATTCTTGGTCATAAGAGAAATGCAAATTAAAACTACACTGAGATATCATTTTAGCACAGGAAGAATGGATACCATTAAAAACTAATAACAAGTACTAGTGAGGATGCTGGAGAAAAAGGACTCCTCTACAATGTTGGTGAAAATGTAAACTTTTATAGCCATTATGGAAGTCTATGAAGATGTCTTGAAGAACTAAACAGAGAATTTTAATTTGACTCAGCTACCACTCTTCTAGGTCTCTTCCTCAAATAGTTAAACAGCATATTACAGAGATACATACATACCCATGTTTATTGCAGCACAATTTCTAATAAGTAGATCTTGGAAACAATGTGTATGTCCATTAGCAGATGAATAGTGAAGAAAATGCAATATTATACTCAATAAAGTACTACTCTGGCATAAAGAAAGATAAATTTGAGACATTTATAGGCAAATACATGCAACTTGAGAACATACTGTCAAGTGAAAAAAGTCAGGCTCAAATTTAAATATCACATGATTTCTTTTAAATGAGAAACTCTAAATATTTACATACATAAAAAGCAAAACAGAAGATAGATAAACACAAAGTAGGTAGTTCAAGTAATTCCCCATTCTCAATTCTGTTGTCTCAAAAATATCTCAATATATATGCTAATTTGATTCATTTATACTACTAGTTTCATTTAGTTCACTGAAAAGAAGTTTATGCTATTATCTGTTTCTCATGTGAACCTTTTGGATCTATCCCTTTATTCTAAATAACATTGGGTCATTCTTTGAAGCTTACAGTACATGGTGTGTTTACTTTTTTTTTAAGACAGGGTCTCGCCTTTTGTAGTTCAAGCTGGCCCTGAGCTCAGCCTTGAACTCACAGCAATCCTCTTGCCAGTGCCTACCAAGTGCTGTTATTATAGGTGTGAGCCACCACGCCTGGCAGTGTGGTATGTGGTACTGATTGCTGGTGGGCATGAGTCTCCATGCCCGGCATTGTATGTGGTTACCAAGGATCGAAACTGGGCCCTTACACTTGCAAGACAGGAACTGGAACCACTGAGCTAAATCCCCAGCCCTGCATTTATTATTATCATTCTCTACTTTGTAATAAAGTTTTGTTTTTCGATAACGGTAAAAGTATTTTTATACGTGATTAATATAACATCCATTACATATAATACAACTAAAAATAAAAGAATCTAAACAAACAGAATCAATAATGAACAATCTCCGATCAAAAAAAAATCTAAAACTGGTAGTTTTACAGGTGAATTTTATCAATCATTTAAAAAATTAATGCTACTTCTCCTGAAAATCTTCTAAACACTAAAGAGATCACTTTTAAAACCCATTGTATAAGTATAACCTTACCCTAATACTAAAGCCAGGAAAGAAATGCAGTCCAGGAGCGCACAGGGACTGAGGATAGCAGTGGGCGGCTTGGGAAACGGCGACTGTGGCACCGAATCTGCATCACTGAATCTGTGCCGCGGTTAGAGCTTACTGGCCTCCAGGCCCACACTGGAAGAGCTTCCAGGGACTGAGGTTAGCAGCGGGTGGCTCGGGAAAGAGCGACTGTGTCACCGAATGTGCACCGGGGTTGGAGCTTACAGGCCTCCAGGCCCACGCTGGAATAGCGCCCAGGGACTGAGTTTAGCAGCGGGAAGCTAAGAAAACGGCGACTGTGGCACCAAATCTGCATCACCAAATCTGCGCCGGGGTTAGAGCTTACTGGCTTCCAGACCCATGCTGGAAGAGGGCCCAGGGACTGAGGTTAGCAGGTCAGAGTCTGACTCTCTCCACAGCAACTGCAGAAGCACATCCAGTCACCTTGTATTGGTGAGTAGGTGGCCCTGTTGGAACATCAGCCCCTACCATTGCAGCTGCACAAGGCCTACAGCCTACTGGCCTCCAGGCTGACTGCACAAGTGAGCCCAGAGACTCTGCACTGATGATCAGGTGGGCCCATTGTAGCACCATTGTAGCAGTTGAGGAGCTAGAGCCTTCTGGCCTCTAAAGCAGACAGGAGACGGTGTTCTGACTGTATTGATTGAGTGCCTCATATGGTGTGCCAGAACTAGGGGTTTTTCTTTAGGTTCCAATACAGACTGCAAAGAACAACCCAGGAAACACTGATATTTTAAGGTTCCTAACTATTGGAGGAAAGTGACTTGCAACAAACAGCGCCAAAAACAGGGCAGGTTAGAGATGAGGAAACACTCAAAGTTTCAGATACAAAGATCCTCACCTCCAGGTAACACAGGGGTAGCGAAATAGAGAAGTTTGAAGCCCAGTCTCCAAGATCCTTGGAAATGGTAACTAAAGCAGATCTAGTAAAATGGAAATCAGAACTGATGTCTGAGATGAAAGCAGAGATATTGGACACTGTCAACATGATGATTAATAAAGCTAAAGAGGAAATCATGGAGTTGATAGAATCCAAGATAGCAAAAGCAATGGAATCTTTTAAACACATACAAGCAGAAGCCCAGGAAATTAAGAAAGAA